>CM065394.1:26795000-26922500 GCA_033060915.1 Euryodendron excelsum | reverse complement strand
TTCATTGATGATTACAGTAGGAGAACATGGGTCTATTTTCTAAAGCAAAAATCTAAAGCTTTTAAACTATTTAAAGAGTTTAAAGTCTACGTAGAAAAGCAAAGTGGTAGGAGTTTAAAGGTGCTTCGTACAGATAGAGGTGGAGAGTATATCTTTAATGAGTTTTTTGTTTTTTGTAAAAATCTTGGAATTAAGCATCAACTCAAAACTAGCTATTCACCCCAACATAATGGGGTTGCTGAGAGGAAGAACCGAACTATTTGTGAAATGGCCCATAGTATGCTAAAAGGAAAAAAATTTACCCAAAGTGTTTTGGGTAGAAGCTGTGTCTTGTTTTGTTTATATATTGAACATGTGTCCTACAAAAAGTGTTCTTGATATGACACCTGAGGAGGCTTGGAGCGGTCACAAACCAGATGTTGGTTTCTTTAGAGTGTTTGGCTGTGTGGCATATGGTCATGTTCTTGACTAGAAAAGAAAGAAGTTTGGTAAAGGTATAAAGTGCATTTTCCTTGGTTATAGTGACATAACTAAAGGTTATAAGTTGTTCAATCTAAACATAAGTGAAGTTATTATGAGAAGAGATGTAGAATTCAGTGAAAGGGAAGCTTGGGATTGGATAGCTGATGAGAAGGAATAGATGGGAATTCATTAGAATGAAGGAACAAATGGGGACACACAACCTGAAGTTCCATCAATGGATACGAGCAGTACAGTAGCCTCTGTTCCCTCTTTGAGTCATGATGGAGTGACTCGTAGTTCGTCATGGAGCCGTGTTTTCCCAGCACGCTTGCAAGATTATGTTATAACCAATGATAATGAAGTTTCTAATGAAGAACTTGTAAATTTTATGTTGTTTGCAGATTTTGATCCTTTCATCTTTGTAGAAGCAGTATAAGATGATGGATGGGTTTGAGCTATGGATGAAGAAATTCATTTAATAGAGAAGAACAATACCTGGGAGATCATTTTTCTTCCAGAGGGAAAGAAACCAATTGGCATCAAATGGGTGTACAAAACCAAGTATAAACTAGATGGTCTGGTGGACCAGTTGAAAGCGAGGTTGGTTGTGAAAGAATACAAGCAAAAGCCAGGTATTGATTATTACGAGGTTTTGCACCCGTAGCAAGACTATATACTATTTGTTTGGTAATTGCTTTGGTTGCCTAAAAGCAATGACAGAAACACAAAATGGATGCGAAATTTGCGTTCCAAAACGGGTCACTTGAAGAAGAGGTTTATGTTGATTAGCTGTTTGGTTATGTGAAGAAAGGTTAAGAAGATAAGGTTCTCAAGTTAAAGAAAGCACTATATGGGTTAAAACAGGCACCACGGGTGTGGTACACTCGTATTGAATCATATTTCCAAGAAAATGGTTTTCTTAAGTGCCCTTATGAGCCTACATTATATATCAAATCTGATTCACATGGAAATATGCTCATTGTATGTTTATATGTGGATGATTTGATATTTACAGGAAATGACTCAAGCATATTTGATAAATTCAGGGAGGCTATGTCGAGCGACTTTGAAATGACTGATATAAGACTTATGTCTTATTATCTTGGGCTTGAAGTTATGCAAACATGTAATGGGATATTTATTTCCCAAAAGAAGTACGCAGTAGATATCCTGAAGATGTTGAGGATGGAGTCATGCAAGCTAATTAATACTCCACTTGAGTCAAGGCTGCAGTTGGAGAAGTCTGGTAATTGTAATCTTGTTAACCCAACCCACTTTTGGAGTTTAGTGGGTAGTCTACGTTATTTGACTTCTACTAGACCTGACATCACTTTTGGAGTTGGCATGATTAGCCAGTTTATGGAGACACCCAACCAAGTTCATTTGCAAGTTGCGAAACGAATTTTGCAATACATAAAAGGTACCCAAAGTCATGGTATTTTTTATGCATCTGCTATTGATTGCAAGCTTGTTGGGTATTCGGATAGTGATTGGGCAGGTGATGTTGAAGGGAGGAAAATTACTTTGGGTTTTATGTTTCATATTGGCTTTGGGGTAATTTCTTGGTCATTGAAGAAGCAACAAGTTGTAGCATTGTCAACCATTAAAGCAGAATACATGGCCGTTGCCTCCACTGCATGTCAAGCTGTTTGGATGAACCGGTTGTGTGATGAGCTGAATCAGAGCAAGTGTTCCCTACGAAGATTTATTGTGACAACAAGTCTGCTATTTCTCTAACTAAGAATCCTGTGTTCCACGGGAGGAGCAAGCACATTGACATCAAGTTTCACTATATCCGTGATCTTGTCAAAGGAATGGAGATAGAACTCAAGTTCTGCAAGTCAGAAGATCAGGTCGCCGACATTCTCACAAAGCCGTTGAAAGCTGAAATCTTCCACAACTTGAAGAAGAAGATGGGGATGTGTGACTCTAAAAGTTTGAGTTTAAGGGAGGCTGTTGGAATTTGATCTAAACTCAAACTGTTAGTATTTAATTTTTTTTTATAATGCTAAGTCATGTTTAGTTGAATAAGTCTGTAGTCACTTTGCAGATTTTTAGGGAGTTGTTATCCAATTTGTTAATGGATCAAGTTAGTGACCTTGAGATAGGTTCAGCTGATGTTATCTTTAGGAGTAAGTTAAGAGTTTTGTGGAGTCTGTTGTAATTTTTTTTCCTTATAAATAGATGTAGTGCTTTATGTTCTATAAGACACATTCAAGATCAATTTATATATTTCTTTCTCTTCCTCTACTGTTTTCTTGCTGGTTTTGATCCTGGTATTTTTGAAAATTAAAGACTGCAATTATATTTTCCTACATATTGAATCCACAACGAACTTCCCAATGACTTGAAATCCTTCAAGCCACCATGGCTTCTTCGAAATGTGAGAGATGAAGTGAAGTGAAGTGACGTCTTCTCAGAAATTTTTACAAACACTTGGAAGACTCTCCCTCATCAAGTTGAAGAACACTCTCTTTTTATCTATTAGCCTTTTTTTTAGAGAGAGAGAGATATCTATTCTTCTAGCGGAGAGAAAAAGCGCACAGCTCACTTGATGGAATCATCATCACTCTACAATGTAGGTGAGAAAATCTTAAAGTTGCTTGGAGAAATAGAGAAGATCTTCAAGCTTATCTTTTCTGGATACACAAAGTTATACACCGCAGCCTGACACTTTGCCAAGCTATCTTTTTATGTCAAAGATTTTTTGGTAAGTTTACAAATGACTTTGACAAGACTTTCTTGGAGAGTGTACCGCACTAGAGCGGGGTGGAGGTTTGCCTGAGAGCACGGTACACTAGTAGCAGAGTATTTTTTAGACACTGGATCCCACTAGAGCGGGGTGAGAGCTCGCTTGAGAGCGGGAGCCACTGGAATGAGTTTTGGTTTAGAGGGGCTAGAGTTCGCTAGAGCGGGTCAAGTTCGCTAGTGACAACTCCTTGTTATTTTTCTTTGTTTCGTTAATCTTGGAGGTTGACTTGGAGTTTGTTTTGAGCATAATTACATACACTAAGAACACTCAATCTCACTTAATTTGTCTAAACAATGCACAAATGGCCAATTGTCTTAACATATATCTTTCCTTTTGCAATTGAGTCTTTATGCTTCCAAAGCCAGTGATTTTAAAGTCTTGTTGCCACTAACCCTTAAATTCTGCAGAGTGAGTTTGGGAAATCAAATAAATTAATATTTTAAAAATATTAGAAAGGCATTTTGGCCAATGGAAGTTTTCATTATGGGAAATGTAGATTTGTTTTTATTTTATATATAGATTTTGGATTTTTAATTTAGGAAAGATTTATAATATAGATTACTAACTTTAATTTTGAAAAGTTGTTTTGGATTTCTTTTAGTCAATAGGATGGGAGAACCTGTTGTTACTTTTTGTTCTATTAAAAATTTAAAATTCTAAAAAAGGAATTAGTTTTG
Organism: Euryodendron excelsum; assembly: GCA_033060915.1. Classification (NCBI taxonomy): domain Eukaryota; kingdom Viridiplantae; phylum Streptophyta; class Magnoliopsida; order Ericales; family Pentaphylacaceae; genus Euryodendron; species Euryodendron excelsum. Next base: position 26,918,609 of record CM065394.1, on the reverse strand, counting down.
GGCCTAAAGGAGTCATTTTATTCGAATGGACTTTAGGAAGAGAGATTTTAGGAATCACATTGTCTTTAATGAATAGGAAGAAATTTTAGGATTTAGAGATGAAGTTCTAAAGAGAGATTATTTTTGAGAATTAAAGGGCCAGTTTGTTGGGATTATATAGTTGTTTATTTTGGGCATGTATAGTTCTATTTTCTATTTTGGTTGATCCTTATTTCCATGAATTTAGGTATTTAATTTGTATAAAGAGAGTATAGATAATTGAAAGACTGCTGAAATATTGAAGTTAAAAAAAAGTGATTATGTGCAATATCCAACCAATTGGAACACTGAAAAGATGTGATTACATGCAAAATCCAACTAATTGGAACATTGAATTTAGGTTACTTATAGTCATGCTGGATGTGAAACTACTCATGGGTTGCAACACCGTTTTCTATTTTAAACTTAACCCAGTACTTGCTTCTTGAATAAATAAAAGACTAAAAGTTGTTCTCAATTTCTAAAATAGGGGTTTCATGCAAATGCACGTAGATAATGACAAAGCATTGCTATGGCTAATTGATCAACTTAGTTATTATTGACAATCTCTCTTTTTTTTTTTTTTTTAACTTTATGGGAATGTTAAGAATTGAATTAAGTCGTCTCTGTACGACACATGCAACAATAGATACAAAACTTCAATTGAATTACTGTAATTTTATTAACACTATTTGGATCATGCAACACTATCAAAAAATTAGGTAGTGCATTAATGCTTCACTTCAAAACTTCATTCTCACTGTAATTGATTGAATCTCCTATTTGCAAGGCTTTTGCTGTGTCGTTCCTGGTGCTCTTTCAACCTGGTGGCAAAGAGTTTATAGCATTCAACTATCGTTGCCTTAGGCTTTGTAATTATTAACTACGTCCAAAACACAAAGATCCTGGTTAACAATGGCATATTTTAAAGTTTCCATCCGAGTCAGTCAAATTAGTCCAAATCAAAACAAAATCCAATGAAAGCAATTCATAATTTTGCATTTTCACAATTATTAAGAGAAAAAAAAAAAAAAAAAACCACAATTGACAAATTTAGTAAGAAACTTACATGGTTTGGTGAGTTTGAAGGCATTGACAGCTTTATCAAAAAAATCTATGACATCCATATCAGAAGCCATATTAGAAGCCAAAGAGTTCCAGTTGTCTGTTGACAACCATCGTTTGGGAGTGTCTCTTTTTGTTAAAAAAAAATGGTGATAAAAAATGTATGCCTGCATCTATATATCTATACCTAATCTATTATTAAATAATTGCACAAAGTGAATCAAAGAATTTTGGAGTTACTTGAAACCGATGAGCACTATAATTTAATCAAAAGCATTATATATGTATTTGTATATGCTAAATAAACATATGGAGCAAGCCATGATATAGAACTTACCATAAGCACTAATCCTCATTTCAGAGTATGTCAACCCACTCTAGCTAACCCACACATTATTTGACACTCTAAGCATACCTAGAATGATATAAGGATGGCACATCTGAAGTTAGATGTATCTTGATACTTTGGTTTGAAGTTGTAGGCTTTAACCCAGCCAACTCTCTTTCTACTATACACACATATATGTACACACACATATGTATACATATATATTCGATCAGTGTTTCATTAGTGGTCTTATTTAATGATTCTTTGGAGTCACATCATTCAATCTCAATCAGAGACCTAATTTTCTTCCGTTAGGTCTGTCTTGGTTTTTAATTTGGGCAATAATCATCTCTTTCCAGCTGGTGATGGTGCAATTGTAGAGCCCATTCTTACTTTAATGATTCCTGCGTCTCTTTCAATCATAAAAGTTGCTTGTTTGCTATTTGATGAAATGCCTATATGAGTTGTAAGCATCGAGAGTTCGGTTGCTCTTCTGGGATGATAAAAGGTATGTCCCATTAAGCTACTGTTCCTTGGGACAAGTGCCATCCAAAAAGATTAGACGATGAAGAAGTTACTTTGTTCCTGGATAATCTTAGTCATAACATGTCTAACAAATGGTTGTGAAGGATTTTTATTAAATGCGGGGAGGTGTCTGACTGTTTTGTACCAAGAAAAATCCAAAGGAATAACACAAGGTTTGGTCTTGTCCACTTTCGTAGCCTGAAGGAGGCTAGGAAAGTGATTGGCTTTTATAACGGGGTATGGTTTCTCCATTTTCAGCTGAGGTGAGTTTGGCTCTGTATGTGTGTGTGTCGATTAATAGAAACAAAGGAAAAAGAAATAACTCAGTGGGGCAGAATAATCATATCAGAAGTAGAGTAAGAAACAAATGAGTTTTAAAGGAGGTGAGATACAACCCAAAAGCAAAGGTGTTTCAGTAAAGCTAAGAGATCACAGAACTTATAAAGAGGTAGTGAAAGCCAATACGATAGCAAGGTTGAACTTACAGGCCCCTTTAGAGACAAAAACTGTGGAAGTCAATTTGGTGGAGGATCAATGGCTTCATAATTGTGCTATTGCAATTGTTAAGAATCTCAACAACATTTATGCAATCGAAGAGGAAATGAGAGCTGATGGAGTGGGTTGTGTCAGGGTCAAACCTTTGGTTGGGTGGAAGGTACTTCTACAATTTGAAGATGAAGGTGACAAGAATGTTTTTATGGATGAAGGTAGATCTCGGCTTGATCAATGGTTTTCATCAGTGTATAATTGGACGTACAAGGAATTTAATTTGGAAAGGAAGTGTTAGTTATTTGTATGGGGGTTTCCTCTCAATGCATGGAACGAAAACACATTTCGGAAAATCGGTAGTCAATGGGGAAGCGTCTGCTAGGTTGATTTTAAAACCACTTCTAAAGAGTCCTTATAGTGTGGGAAGGTACTGATTCGAACTAATGCTATCAATAGAATTCAAGGCCATAGTGCTCTGATTGTGGGGAAATGGTCATATTAGATCAATGTTTTTGAATATTTTAATCTATGGGGCCCCACAACAACAGTGATGGAGAAAAATGTCTTGGGAGCTATTACATTGGAGGAGAGTGAAGGGAGGTCTCCTAAATCTCTATGTTGATCATCACCACAAATAGTCCTTGGCAGTAAATAGTTGGAAGAAGGGGCCAGCCTGAACCAGTCACAGTCAAGGATTGAAAATGAGGAGGTAGAGGCTGAGCTGGATTTTGTGAGCCAGGTGGATGAATCGAAGGAAGCTCGGGTGGATGGCAGGAGTGGCGGGGAAGCTCAGGAACGCAGTAGTAACTTTATTTTATTGGTGGGGGATGAAAGTTTTGGGAACCATGAAGATATTTTGAAGGTGGCATTAGAGGCTGAAGCTCCTTACAGTCCCCATAAATCTGATGTTAATGTTGATGTGATACCGTCATCAACCCAGTTAGATTCAAAAGGGAATGGGATTACAGCGGAAGTTAGTGTTAAAGCTTTAAATACTAACAATCAAGTCTCTAAAAAGAAGAAAGAAATAGAGGTCACAAGAAAGTCAAAATAGGTTACCATCCTTCAAAGAAAGGGAAGCAAGATGGCAATCAAAGGCAGAGGAAGGAAAGTGTTTAAAGCACCAGCTATAAAGGACAAAGAGGTATTTAGTTCTGATGTTTCTTCACTCCCATCTGAAAATATTAGAAATAAAAACTCTATTTTACTCAGGCAATTGGAAAACCAGTGTCTGGAAGAAGCAGATGAAACTATAGCCATAGGAAAGATTTTTGGCATTAATTTCAAAGGTTCAGAGGTGAGTTTCAAAGAGGTTATAGAGGACTTGGAATGGAAGGATATTGAAAAGGAGGCTAGTTGTAGGAAGGGGAGGCCATTTGATAAGTGATTGGCTCTGGTGTTAGTCATTGAAGGTGTTTGAAATATCGACTCAATAAAAGTGTTACCTTGGAATGTAAGAGGTTTGGGGGGAAGAAACAAGAAAAGCATAATCAGAAAACTGATGGCAGCTAGGGATATTGATCTTATCATGATTCAAGAAACTAAATGGAAAGTTTGTTGGAACTGGAAGGTTAAAGCTTTGTGGGCTCACATGATATGGAATGGGTTGAGGTGAATTCAGAAGGGGCTGATGGGGGTTTGTTAACTATTTGGTGCATTGATTTCTTCACACTGACACACAAGGTTATGGAAAAAATTTTCATCTTTTTGGTAAGAAAGATGAAAGGTGATTTCCATTGTGCTTTTGTTAATGTTTATGGTCCTAGAACTGATGAGGACCGTAGGGAGGTATGGATCAAATTGAAGGCCTTAAAGTCCAAGTTTAATGTTCCTATTTGCATAAGGGGGACTTCAATGAGATTTTGGGCATAGGAGATAGATCCTCATGTATCAGAATGACATCTGGAATGAAGAATTTTAGAGATTTTGTCAGCTGCATGGGTTTAGTGAATACAACAATGGTAGGGAGGAGGTTCACTTGGTCCAATATGCAAGAAAAAAAAGTTTGGAGCAGATTGGACAGATTCTTGTGTTGTTCTGAGTGGTATGCAAAATTCAAATGTGCTCAATGAGGTTTGCAGAGGGTATTTTTTGATCATTATGCTTTGTTAACTGATGAGGGGAGGAATTGGGGCCCAAGACCTTTTAGAATCTTTGATTCCTAGTTCAAAATGGGTTAATTTTTAGCTATGATTGAACAGCAGTGGAAGATGTCAAAGGCTCAAGGGTGGGGGGGGGGGGAAGGGCTTTGTTTTGCTTAAGAAACTGTAGGAGGTCAAAGCAAGAATTAAAAAATGAAAAAGAGAGGGTTCAATTGATTAGAGCAGTAAAATTAAGGAATTAGACTCCGAATTGCAAAGGATTGATGTTCAAATGGAAATTCAAGGTTACCAGCAATCACTGATAAAGGACAGAAGGGACCTTAAAAGCAAGCTGGCATTGTGTTATCTTGGACAGAAATTTGATGTGAGGCAGAGATCCATAATGACATGGCTAAAAAAAGGTGATGGCAACAACAGATTCTTTCATACAATGATGAGGGTGAGGCAAAGAAGGAATTTCATTGGACAAGTAATCAAGGATGGCACAATAGGGGTGGCTCCTACTTTGATCAAGGTGGAGATTTTCAATTATTTTGAAAATGCTTTTAAGGAATCAATGATCATCAAACCGGAGCTAGAAGGAGTTTTGAGAAAGAATTTGGGTGAAGGGAGTAGGAGGGGATTGGAGGAGCCTTTAAAGAAAAAGGAGATCTTTGAAGCAATTTGTTCTTGTAAAGGCAACAAGGCCCCTGGGCCAGATGCATTCAACCTGTCTTTCTTCAAAAATTTTTGGGGGTTAATCAAACCTGAGGTAATTCGATTTATGGATGAGTTTCACAGAAATGCTAAATTATCTTCAAGAATTAATTCTTTCTTTTTAGTGCTCATTCCAAAAGAGGAGTTGCCAGAGAGCCTATCAGGTTATAAGCCTATTAGTCTCATTACATCTTTGTACAAAGTTTTACCTAAAACTTTGGCTAATAGATTGAAGAATGTTATGGGTGAAGTCGTTGGTCATAATCATTCTGTTTTTATAAAGGGTAGACAAATATTGGATGGGGTGTTAATTGCTAATGAGGTAATCCATGAGTGGAAAAGTAAAAGGAGAAAAAGGGTAGTGTTGAAGCTGGACTTTCAGAAGGCTTACGATTCAATTAACAAGTCATTTATGATGCAAATGATGATGAAAATGGGATTTGGTCAGATGTGGTATAATGAATGGAGGAGGGTGTCACAACTGGGAAGATTTATGTTTTTGTTAATGGGGCAGCTAGTAAGGAATTCTCAATGCAAAGAGGCCTAAGACAGGGGGATGCTTTATCGCCTTTCTTGTTTAATATGGTGGTCGAGGGCCTTAATGAGTTGCTTATCAGAGCAGCTGACCATAAGCTAATAAAGGGGTTCACGGATGACTCGTCCTTTCCACGCTCACCGCGATGAAGGTGCTTGTAGTTTAAGTGGAGGTACTTCCATTATCGTGTTCTCCCATGAGACCTGTACCAATCTAGCAATAGAAACGAGTAGAGTTTAGAAACGTATTCAAATTGCAATAAAAAACCAGGAGTGAAATTGATGGCTATGTTAGCTAAAATTGACCGAAAATCTTTAGGTGTTTGTGGGTTTGGTTTACTAGCAACTAGGCAAACAATTAAAATGAAATTAAAACCTACAACTTGATTCTAGCTAAAGCAATTTGACAATTATGAAAATTCTACTACAACAACCACAATTATGACTAAATTAACTCTTAATTTAACTGAAATTTTAAATGAGTACAAGTAGGGATTTGACTTGATTAAAATGGGGGTTTGGGTTTAAATGTTCCAATCTACCAATTCTAGCACGGAATTTGAAAGGGGGAGTTTGGGTTAACTCAAATCAAGAACCGTCCAAAAGCCCTTGATTCGGAAAATTTAGCTTTGAAATTTTATGGATCTCTAATTATTTTGGAATTAAGTTTTATCACCATTTATGGGTTCTTTAGAAATAAATCACATGTTATTAACTATGATTATAGATCTAAGATTTTTACAACAATTAATTCCAATATAATTAGAGAAAAATATGCAAAATAGATATTCAACAAGATTCAAGAACTCCCCTTTTATTTTCCATGCCTTCCTTGGTAAATCTTCACATTTGTTCCCAAACAATGAGTTTAGCTTGAAGATTCCATGATTGAGAGCTTTCCAAAGTGTAGATACAACATCTTGACTTTAAATCAAAAGTGAATATATATTGAAATATAGAAAATGTGAAAGATTACACTAAATCAACACTACAAATCTATCTAAACACTTCCCAAAGTCCTAAATACGACAAAGTAAAGTAAATCTAAGCAAAATACATGATTTCCCCCTATTCTCCCTCTCTACCTGTAGCTCAAACCCTAAAATCTAACATAACATCCTTTTTCTTCGACTGCAGGGTTGTAGGGCAAATCTGCACTCACCGTCCGAAGTGCGTCCTAAGTACGTCCGATATGCGTCTGGACGCACCGTCCGGACGGTGGCATAACCGTTCAAACGGTTATTTCACCGTTCGGACGGTCTTTGGACGAGGAATCTCGGCTTTGTATTTCTTCGAATGGAAAAAGACGACTCTGTGATAGCTTAGAACGAGAAATATCGACTCTGGAACGGCTTTGGACGGGAAATGTCGACTCTGGAACTCCGATCTCCGTTGTAGCATCCGAACGGTAATGCGGCTGTCCGAACAGGGTGTCCGAATGGTATAAGCATCCGAACGGTCATTTGTCCATCCGAACTCACCGTTCGAACGAACTTCTTCTCTTTAAGCCCATCTTTTCACCATTTTATCACCAAAAAACTACAATACACATGAAAAACCTCTTTAAATCAGTTTATTGCTAAAAATCTATTCTAATACCTATATAGAAGCTAACAAACACTTAATTAGGGGATAAAGATTACACTTTTATAGTGGAATCAACACCCCCCAACTTAGCTTTTGTTAGTCCTTAGCAAAAAATGTATTATAGAAAGGAGATAATTAAAGACGATAAAAGAAACAAAATATGCACAACCCACTCAAGATATCGATGGACGCATCTCAAACCTCAAACACATGTAGGAGTTTATGCAAAAATTCATACACTAGAGAAGTTTGTGCGCATGTGCTTGATTAGCCAATGCTAAGCAACATATAAGGAACTCAATTGTGCACTTCCGAACTGTAAAATTTTGATTCAATCCTCACCGGACATACACTCAGAATGAAAGACCCACATGGTTCACACAATGATATGTTCAATAATGGAGTAAATGTACAAGGCAAAACAAGTGAACATATCCAAAACGAAGAACCGGACAACATGTATGTGTATCGCCTTTGGCATAACTTCCAGAAAGAATGTTCATAAATGCACAATGATTCAAAGAATTGATAAGATAAAACTTTTACTCTAATGAAAATTATAATGAAGCATCTTTGGATCGATTAAGTGATTTGGTAGGCGAAGAGTTAAAGTAGAAATGATGAAAGGTAAATACAAAATACATCACGTGTCAATGAGATGATGAAAAGATATCATATCCAACTCCTCCCTTGTTATGTACCCAAAGATCCGAACAATAAATATTTTCAATTTTTTTACAACTCCTTCTCTGGAACTTCAATGCCACTTTGCATGATGCTCATAACTTATTATTATTATTATTATTATTATTATTATTATTATTATTTTTTATATTATATACCCACTTCTTTTTCTTTTCTCTTACTCCTCTTCTTCTTCTTCTCTTTTTTTTTTCTTTTATATATTTTTTTATCTTCGTTTCCCCAACATAGTATAGAATAGGGTTATGAAGTACAGAAATTTCAATGATATCTTTCGAGGAAGAAGTTGGTGGTAAATGAAATGATAAATGGGTTATATGGTGAAAGAAAAGAGGGTAATGGATATCAAGAAGGAAATGGGCTTAGAATTACATAAAGATGCCAAATTATAATATTTCACATAGTAAAAGTGTCAATGTCAAGATCAGAACTCATTTTATGAACCAAATGCAAGCATAAAGAAGTTATTCAAGAGAAATGAGGGTGAAAGATCAATCCTTGAGTAAATGTAGACTCTCAAAAAGATGGTAAACGCTCTAAAGCTCATATGGTGATAATCTCCACTAAGTATGAACGAAAATGCAAAGTAGAGTAACAAAAATATGTTGCAAAGCATAACTCATGTGAAAAGTGTATAACTTTCTACCAATGCATGAATCAAGCACTCTCCATGGAGTTAAAAGTAAGACAACGAGTCTATCTTAATCTAAGTTGGGTTTTAATATAAAAAACAGTGTTATAGTGCATCAAAAATGAGTCAATGCATCTATCGCAAAAGCTAGCAAAGCATGCATAAAAAGAGATGTAATTAGATGCGTGAGAGAAATGAATACTGATACTGATACCATACATTACCAAAATCCCCATAAAAAAGGTATAGGCGAGTAACATAAACCAAAATCTGAGAACACCTGTAGCTAAACCATCCAACAATACAAGATAAAGAACAAGGAGATACAAAAATAAATTATGTACAGTAAAGAAAGCTCAAAATATAATCCACTATATCAAAACACTATACACTATGTCAAAACAATATACAAAACATGATGCAATGATATGCTATGTGTGTACAAAAATGCATCACAATCCTAGACTATCAATCATCTCCATCATCATCTAGAGGCGGTGCAACAGCAGACCTAAGGGCCCGGACCTTAACGGATAACTCCTCTATGATCCTGGTCTGGCCTTGGGTCTAACCCTGGAGTGCGGTGATCTGCTCAGCCTGAGCTCGGATCTGGCCCTGGAGTACAGTACTCAGCTCTGACTGGGCTCGGATCTGGCCCTTAAGTGAAACAAAATGAGCTGCGTGGGCAGCCTCCAGCTTAGCAATGTCGGCAGACTGCTGTGCTGATCCTGCAGCTAACATATCTAAGGTCTGTCGCATCTGCTCGAGCATCTGCAATGCCGGATCAGGCATCGGTGGGGGCTGAAAGTGTTGTTGCTGCTGATGCTGATGAATATCTGGGTCATACTTGTCCGGGTCAGCAAGATCCGGCTCAGTAAGTCCCGGCTACTGTTGCAGCTGTGGCTGTGGCTAGAACTGCTCCTGCTGCTGCTGCAGTCTGCGAGATCTCAATCCCCGCTGGATGGTGGATCTACCGATGGCCTCCCTCGACTGCGAGAGATGAGGAAGTCCAACAACAGGGGCCCCAAATGCAGTCTTGATCACCCGTGTCAAAAGAACTGCGAAAGGGATGGATTCCTGAGCACGCGGGTGCAAGACTTCCTCCGCTTGGGCTCTAAACTAAAATAACGAGAGGTCTATGGTCTTACCCGCCCCAATAGCCCACAAAAGACTAGCCCTACCCCTTTTAACCTCAGAATGCCTAGCTATGGGGTAAACGGACTGACAACAAAAAATGTACAAGGGGGCATAAATCGGAAGCAATGAGCTGATCGCCACCTGCCGACGCATACCCCAATCAGTGCCTGGGAGGCAAACCTCGTCGGAAATGACACTGAAGTCATCCGGGGCCCCCCTAGATGGGAAACCATACCCAGGGTCTGCCACCCTAGGCAACCCATACAACTCCGCAAAAGTGCCGGGGGTGATCCCAATGTCAAACCCCCTAACCCAGGTCGTAATTTGCTCGTGTCTTGGGGTAATACAACAGGCTGTCACGTTCGCCATAAACCCGGTGAGCAAGACAAATATGGCCTCTCCCTCGAAGGTAGTGAGAGGGACCCAACCCCGGGCCTCAAAGGCGTGGGCCCACAAAAATTCGGGCCCCCTAAACTGCTTTAGGTCCATCTGGCGCTCAAGTACTATACCCCTCTTAATCCAAGTCTGGAAGAATACCTCAAAGGCATTCTCCGACACAAAACGAGTGACATCATAGGTTGGGGCTGGCTCAGCCTCAGCTGCGCCAGCCGGAAGGGCACCTGGGGCCCCTCTGCCTGTCATAACAATCTAAATACCCAAAAAAAAAAATCTCCTAGGAAAAGAATAAAATGCAGGAGGAAAGGTACATGAATACCTAGGGAAGCGTGAAACAAAGGGTGGAGGAGTCAAGGGCTCGTGCTCGGGCTCCGGCAGGGCTCCGCTGTCGTCCAGAAGCTCTCAAAACTCTCAAAAACTCCCCTTATAGCGTTTGTAGTGAGTCTGAACTCAATACGGATGCTGCCTATTTATAGGGCTGGCTATGCATTCGACGCACGTCCGGACGCACCGTCCGGACGGTCAATTAGCGTCCGAACGATCAACAGGGCGTCCGAACGGACCGATCAAAGCGCGTCTAGAATCCGTCCGAACGGGAAATAATTGCACAACGGGCCGTTCGAATTTGCCGTCCGAACGGTAAACGTAAGCGTTTGGACGCACCGTCCGAACGGTAAATCCCAAAAAATTCGATTATACATAGGAAAACCCAGAAAACTCTAGAGACTAAACGAAAACTAACTTAAACAACAAAAACTGCAAAAGAAAAAAAGAAAACAAAACAAACTATACAACTTTACACAAAAATCGAGCGCGAAACAAGCTCGCCCCACCCCCCACTTAAGAGGTTGCATTGTCCTCAAAGCAATAATAACACAAAAGAGACCGGGACAACAACCATGGGAGGGTGGGAGCACATAGGGGACAATCATCAAGTCAAGATTGGTGGATCAATGAGATCCACATAATCTACCTCGCCTCGGAAGGGCTTGAAGTAAGGCTTTAACCTTTGCCCATTAACCTTGAAAGGTATGCCATTCTTAAGATTTTGCACCTCAATAGCACCATAGGGAAAGATTTCCCTAATTTGGTAGGGGCTGGACCATTTACTTTTCAACTTTTCCGGAAAGAGATGCAACCGGGAATTGTAAAGAAGAACTTTTTGACCAACATGAAAAGATTTGCGATGAATGTGTTGGTCATGACGGACTTTCATTTTAGCTTTTGAAATTTTTGCGTTTTCATACGCATCATTTCTTATTTCATCTAGCTCATTCAATTGGAGCTTCCGGTGGTCGCCGGTTTCACCCAACCCCTTATTATATTGCCGAATAGCCCAATATGCCTTATGTTCAACCTCAACTGGGATGTGACATGCTTTTCCATACACAAGACGGTACGGAGAGGCACCTAGAATGGTTTTGTAGGCCATTCGATAGGCCCACAATGCATCAATTAAGCGCAAAGACCAATCTTTTCGAGACGGATTAACCGTCTTTTCCAAGATTGTCGTGATTTCATGGTTGGCTAATTCGACTCGACCTTGTGTTTGGGGATGGTATGGCAAACCGACCTTGTGAATAATGCCATACTTTCTCATGAATATCCCTAATGGCTTATTACAGAAATGGGAGCCACCATCATTGATGATGGCCCGAGGCATACTGAACCGGGAAAAAAATATATTCTTTGAAAAATTTGACCACAACTTGGTGGTTATTGGTTTGTGCCGGTATTGCCTCTACCCATTTGGAAACATATTCTATAGCCACTAAGATATAAAGATACCCAAAATAACTAGGAAATGGACCCATGAAGTCTATGCCCCAACAATCAAAAACCTCCAAAACAAGGATAGGGTTAAGGGGCATCATGTGTTTCCTAGAAAGGCTCCCGAGCCTTTGACATCTATCACATGCCACACAAAATGAATGCACATCTTTAAACATAGTCGGCCAATAGAGTCCACTTTGTAAAATTTTTGCTATGGTTTTCTTCGAAGAGAAATGGCCCCTACATGCACGAGAATGACAAAATTTCATTACACTTTCAAATTTCTCATCCGGCACACATTGCGGTACAACTTGATCAGAGCAATATTAGAATAAATACGGCTCGTCCCAAAAAAATCGTCTCACTAGCCTAAAGAATCGCCTTTTGTCCAATGCGGACCAATGAGAAGGAATGGCTTTTGTGGCCAAATAGTTGGCCACATCGGCGTACCAAGGAGTTGAGGCTTGATTCAAGGCGTTGCAAGACATGAGTTGCTCATCGGGGAAGGTTTCACAAATAGAAGAGTCATCTTTGGTAGGGTGCTCAAAAGGGAGGCGGGACAAATGATCCACGACAACTTGACTCGTCCTTTTCACGCTCACCGTGATAAAGGTGCTTGTAGTTTAAGTAGGGGTACTCCCACTATCGTGTTCTCCCATGAGACTTGTACCAATCTAGCAATAGAAACGAGTAGAGTTTAGAAACGTATTCAAATTGCAACCGCAAACCAAGAGTGAAATCGATGGCTATGTTAGCTAAAATTGACCAAAAATCTTTTGGTGTTTGAGGGTTTGGTTTACTAGCAACTAGGCAAACAATTAAAATGAAATTGAAACCTACAACTTGATTCTAGCTAAAGCAATTTGACAATTATGAAAATTCTACTACAACAACCACAATTATGACTAAATTAACTCTTAATTTAACCGAAATTTTAAATGAGCACAAGTAGGGATTTGACTTGATTAAAATGGGGGTTTGGGTTTAAATGTTCCAATCTACCAATTCTAGCACGGAATTTGAAAAGGGGAGTTTGGGTTAACTCAAATCAAGAACCGTCCAAAGGCCTTTGATTTAGAAAGTTTAGCTTTGAAATTTTATGGATCTCTAATTATTTTGGAATTAAGTTTTATCACCATTTATGGGTTTTTTAGAAATAAATCACATGTTATTTACTATGATTATAGATCTAAGATTTCTACAACAATTAATTCCAATATAATTAGAGAAAAATATGCAAAATAGATATTCAACAAGATTCAAGAACTCTCCTTTTATTTTCCATGCCTTCCTTGGTAGATCTTCACATTTGTTCCCAAACAATGAGTTTAGCTTGAAGATTCCATGGTTGAGAGCTTTCCACAGTGTAGATACAACATCTTGACTTTAAATCAAAAGTGAATATATATTGAAATATAGAAAATGTGAAAGATTACACTAAATCAACACTACAAATCTATCTAAACACTTCCCAAAGTCCTAAATACGACAAAGTAAAGTAAATCTAAGCAAAATACATGATTTCCCCCTATTCTCCCTCTCTACCTGTAGCTCAAACCCTAAAATCTAACATAACATCCTTTTTCTTCGACTGCAGGGTTGTAGGGCAAATCTGCGCTCACCGTCCGAAGTGCGTCTTAAGTACGTCCGATATGCGTCTGGACACACCGTCCGGACGGTGGCATAACCGTTCAAACGGTTATTTCACCGTTTGGACGGTCTTTGGACGAGGAATCTCGGCTTTGTATTTCTTCAAACGGAAAAAGACAACTCTATGATAGCTTAGAACGGGAAATATCGACTCTGGAACGGCTTTGGACGGGAAATATCGACTCTGTAACTCCGATCTCCGTTGTAGCGTCCGAACGGTAATTCGGCCGTCCGAACAGGGCGTCCGAATGGTATAGGCATCCAAACGGTCATTTGTCCGTCCGAACTCACCGTTCGAACGGTGTAACCGTCCGAATGGTCCGTCTAGATGGACTTCTTCTCTTTAAGCCCATTTTTTCACCATTTTATCACCAAAAACCTACAATACATATGAAAAACCTCTTTAAATCAGTTTATTGCTAAAAATCTATTCTAATACCTATATAGAAGCTAGCAAACATTTAATTAGGGGATAAAGATTACACTTTTATAGTGGAATCAACAGATGGTTCTCGGGGCTTAATGATATCACATATCCAATTTGTAGATAACACAATTCTATTATGTGAAGCAGACAAGGAGCAGTTGATCAACCTCAAAAGAGTATTAAGGTGTTTTGAATTATTGTCAAGCCTTAGGATTAATTATTATAAAAGTTTAGTTTATTGGGGTAGGGGTGGATGATCATTTCACGTAGCAGATTGCTCAGGTCTTCAGATGCAAAATTCAGAATTTGCCCGTGAACTATCTGGGACTTTCTTTACGGGCTAATCCTAGACTTGTGAAGACATGGGAGGGTGTCATTGATAAGGTGAAAGGAAGATTAGCTTTGTAGAAGAGAAATATGTTGTCCATTGGTGGAAGACTGACTCTTATTAAATTTACTTTGGTAAACATGCCCATCTATGACCTATCATTGTTTAAGGCTCCAAAGGAGGTTTGCAATAGGCTGGAAAGAATTCAAAGAAGCTTTTTGTTGGTGGAGGTAGGTAAGAAGAAGGTCCATTTGGTGGGATGGCAAAAAGTAACAAAGAGTAAGAAAAGAGGAGGTTTAGGCATTATTCCCATCTCAACTATAAACAAAGCTTTAATTGCTAAGTGGTGGTGGATATATGCAAAGAAAAAAAAAAGGCCTTGTGGAGGAATCTTGTTGGCCAGAAATATAATTATGATGTCAAAGCATGGCTACTTTAGGCGATTGAAAGGAAACCCTGCTCTATGGTCTGGAATGATATCTTAAAGGTGGTCATTGAGGATAATGAATTCAGGGATATTTTATTTAGTAATCTGAAGCTTAATGTGGGGGATGGAAATGACTGCAGATTTTGGAAAGATGTCTAGAATGGGGATCAACTTTTGAGTAAGGATTTTCCAAGGTTATTTGCATTATCAACTCAACAATCCTGGTTTATAGCTAAAGTTAATGGAGACATGGGTGAATGGGAATTATCATATAAAAGACAACTTAGAGGATGGGAGGAAGAGGAACACCTGAGATTGTTGGGTAGAATTGCAAATATTAGTTTGGACAGATCTAAGCAGGATTTAATGACTTGGAAGATGGAGAATGATGGTATTTTTTCTGTTAAGTCTAGTTATAGGGAACTGTGGGACAAGAATGAACCATTTTTATCTGTCAACAGGCACTTGTGGGGTTTCAAAGCCCTTTTAAAAGCCAAAGTCTTTGGCTGGTTGGCCTTACAAGAGAAAATCAAATCTAAAGTCCTGCTTCATAAAAGAAGATGCCTACCACAGGGGTGTGATACTATTTGTGTAATGTCTCAAGGCAATGAGGAGGATGCAAATCATTTATTATTAATATGCAGTTATGCTTGGAGGCTTTGGAGTCGTTTGATTGAGTGGTGGGGATTGAAATGGGTGTGCCCCCATAAACTTCTTGGTTTAGTTAAGGGTGGAGGGGTATGAATTTCAAATCTGTGGAAAAGCTTCTGTGGGATGCATTATTTTTATTAGTTTTATGGCATTTATGGAAAGCCAGAAATGAATTAACGTTCAATTGAATTGCCATCAAATGGGAAGAGTTGATTGAAAACATAAAGATGTAGGCAGCATTATGGGCGATAGTGGGAATCAAGAGTCCTCCTTTCTCTATTATTGATGTGATGCACTCTCTTGAAGCGGTGAGAAACACCAGCTTAACAAATGGCTGAGTTTCAGAGTAGTTAGAGTTTCATGGGCCGATGTCGTATGTTGATTTTTTATTAGCATAGGTGGAAAAGGTTTTGTTTTTCTGTTTTCATTCAAGTGTAGGCTGTGTCAGCAATGACTATGGTCATTTTGTTGCTAAACCCCCATCCCCTTATATAAGTAGTTTATGTGAATTATATATTTCATTTTGTTGTTTCAAAAAAAAAAAATGTTGCTGTAAAGTGACTATTCATTCCAAAAGCCAAAAAAAAAAAAAAAAATGAGAATCAAAACATCAATTTATAGAGAAAAAGTGAACAAAGAGAAATATAAAAGCTATGCAACACAACTCATTAGTAATGCTAACCTTCGATTGAAGCAGGCTCTTTTGAAAAGTAATTTTCTCTAAAAGGGATGGGGTGGTGGGATTAAGGAGAGATTTTAGGGATGGGATATTTTTTTTCAAGTTAAACAATAAAAAAGAGATTTTAGGATTAATAATTGACATGTTTATCTTATCAGTTTATATACATGTACATATATTATCTCAGTTAGTTTGAATTTGTAAAAATATTATAATTATTAGGATTAATATTAGGTAAAGATAAGGAAGATTTAGACGAATAACATTTGTAAGAGTTAAGTATATAACCAATAACCTAAGGACGTGTCTTTTTTTTTATTTTTTATATTTCATAAATTTAAAATTTTCTCTTATTTATTTATAGGGAGGATGTACAACAACTTGATAAGGTTAGTTTAAATTTAAACAACTAATTGACATGTTTATCTTATTAGTTTATATACATGTACATATATTATCTCAGTTATATTGTACGTATGAATTTGTGAAAAAGATAATTTGTACGTTTGTTAAATATATAACCAATAACATAAGGACATTTATTTATTTTTATATTTTATAAATTTAAAATTATGAAAAAAATGGATTAGAAGTTTGAAGTGTAAAGACCCCACAATGTTTTGCTATCTATACTATATATTATAACATAATGATAGGAGGTCTTTGAGGTTAAAAGACTCAATTCAATTTTCTTAGTTTTTAAAATTTTTAAATAACTAATTTTATATATGTCATAATTGTTTTGGTTTAACTATAAATTATAGAAACTTTTACGTTCTACCAATGATTAGTAAATCTTTGCTTAAATTGAAGTAATCTTATGTTACTTTGAAAAATTTTCTTATCTTTCATAAATTTAGAAAGTTT
Organism: Euryodendron excelsum; assembly: GCA_033060915.1. Taxonomy (NCBI): domain Eukaryota; kingdom Viridiplantae; phylum Streptophyta; class Magnoliopsida; order Ericales; family Pentaphylacaceae; genus Euryodendron; species Euryodendron excelsum. Next base: position 26,901,597 of record CM065394.1, on the reverse strand, counting down.
TTCCTTAATTTTTTAAAAACTTAGAATTTTTATTTTGAATTTTCTTAAATTCATTTTTATAAATTTAGAAAGCCCATCCTTAAATTTAAAAATAACATTATGATTATATTGAATTTAAAAATAATATGAGTAGTTGGTCTAGCCCTGAATCTACGTGCCTATGACTTCGTTTCTTCTTTTATAATTTTTATAATTTTGAAAAGTTCTTGCTAAAATTCAAAGCTTTAGAGTTTTCGATTCAAATCCTTCTAATTTTTATTTTTAGAAATACAAATACAAATAAATCTATATTATATATTATTGCAAGTGGCTACGAGACTATTGAAATTGAAACATTTAACTCTATTTTTTAATTTTTTAATTTTATGTCCCAATTCCAAAATGTCCAATCTGGTGACATCAATGATTAATTAAAAAAGTAATTTATAAATGAAATAAAACTAATCTCTAAATTTTTATTCTTCAATATCAATTTCTTTGAAATGTTATAACCATCAAACTATATTATATATTATATATTATAACAATCGGTTATGATGTTCTTGAAGCTAAAAATCTTGATCCAACTTTCAAACCTATTAGTCTTATTATATATTTCTTTTTGTTTTGACTCTTAATCAATATGGCAAGTTTGTTAAAATTCCTTCAAATATGCTCCTTCACAAAAATTTTAATGGAAATAAAAATTAATTTCAATTTTAATGAATAATTTCTTAGTATATAGATGCCTAAATTTAGATAAATTTTCAGCTTTAAATAATAACTAGCAATAAACTCGTGCTATATACGGAAGTAGAGAATAAATTTAAAAATAAATTTTTTATAATAAAAACTAATTATTTTTTATGATAAATTACACTGACCTCCCTTCAATATTTACGAAACAAAAGGAACCTCCCACAACATTTCAAAAATTCATATTAGTAAAACTCATATTAGTAGTATAAACTTTAAGAACATAATATCAATTCTTTATTTTTATTTTAAAAAAATTAAATTTATTCTCTATGTTAATTTTTTTTAAAACAAAGAATTGTTATTTTAAATTTCCTTTAATCCCTCTTTTATAATTTTAGAAAGCTTCTCCGTTTAAAATAATATTAGGATTATTATTTTGAATTTTCTTAAATTCTTCTATTATAATTTTAGAAAGTTCCTGCTTAGATTCAAAACTTTAAAATTTTCTATTCAAGTCCTTTTAATTTTTGTTTTTAGAAAGATAAATACAAATAACTCTGTGGTATATATTATTGCAATTGACTATGAGACCATTGAAGTTGAAACATTTAATTTTTTTTTAATTTTTTGTCCCTATTCCAAAATGTCTAATCTTGTGGCTTCAATGATTAGTTAAAAAAATAATTTACAAACGAAATAAATAATCTTTGAAATTTTATTCTTCAATCTTAATTTCTTAAAAATATTGTAACCATCAATCTATATTACATATTATAACAATAAGTTATAATGTTTTCAAATATGTTCATTCACAAAAAATTTAATGTAAATAAAAAATAATTTTAAATTTCTACCATAGGAAGTACACATATCACAAAATTATTAATCATGTATCATTTATTCTTTTGTTATTTATAGAAATCTCTTATTATTGATAAATTTGTCATTTAGTTGTAAATACTCATCAACCACAACTCTTTAAATATTCTTAAAAGTAATAACAAAAATAATCAAAATTTTGGCAAGCTCAAGTGAAACTTGATTTATTATATAAAGTTTTTCTCAATTAAATATATTTTTAATTATTTAACAGTGATTGAATTGGATAACCTCAATAATCGAAATGAACCCGCAGACAAATTTTCTATTTCTACCAAGGTTAATACAAAAGGACTTTTAATTTTTTTCTTTTTTATACTTTTAATACTTTAGAATATTTTATTTTAAAAAATATTTAATCAAAATAGAACAAAACTTTGAAGTATGCTATAAATAATAAAGAAATGACAAGTATTTTAAGTATTTTAATTATGTAAGTCTAATGTAATTTGATGTTTTTTTTAGTAAGTTTGGCAGTGAATGTTATAGCTATTTTGAGAAGATTTTTTTTATTATATAGATGCATAGATTTTGATAAATTTTCAGCTTTAAGCAATAACTGTAATTTATTGTTTAGTAAAACTCATATTAGTAGTATAAAGTTTAAAAACAAAATATCAATTCTTTATTTTTATTTGAAAATTATAAATTTATTTTCTTCGTTCCGTGCATAGCATGAGCTCACTGCTAGTTCATAATAATATAGATGGAGTTAAAAGGGAGATGGCGTAGTGGGATTAGGGAGAAATTTTATGGATGAGATAAGTTTTTTTTCCATGTTAAAACAATTAAAGAGATATTTTGGTATTTAGAGAGGGATTCTAGAGGTGTGATAATTTTTTAATTCTCTATTTACGAAAGGGAGGGTGGGACGGCCGCGATTGGCAATCAAGTTTTATTATTTTTTTTCCAGCAAGCAAATTTACAAATTTTGTTACCTTTATTGTTTTTGTTTCCATAGATATTTTTTGTGTTTTCTTTTTAGTATTTAACTCCTTAATTATTTCTTATGATAAATTTTTTGTTTAATTATTATTTTATTTTATTTTATTTTTCTTTATAAGAGATGGAGAGAGGAGCCTAATTAGTTGGAGGAGATAAGTGTACCACGTGGCATTATAGTTTTTTAAGATTTTTAGAAAGGTAGAGATTGAATTTTGGAAGCCTTAGAACCTCTCACTACATTTGCATATATATATATATATATATACTAATAATAACCCGTGCGATGCATAGGAGTTATATAATCTAAAATGAATAGTTATTTAGAATTATAATCACATTATGTCATTAAATAAAAGTCTCAAATGATGGTCAATTTTAGAGGACAATCATGTTTATCATGATCAAAATATAATTCAAAAATACAAAAATTATTAGTCTTGATGGCTTACTGGTTTGGATATATTTTTTAAAATCAGAAGTTAAAAGGTGAAGTTTTCTTAAAAAAATTACTTTATTTTTATTATTGACGTACTTCACAAAATTTATAAACATAACATAAATTTAAAAAGATTTGGTATAACGTAAAGTGTAGTTAATTAAATTACACTATGTTAAAAGCTTAGGCCCGTTTAATTGAAATAACAACCCGCACATGAATTTATATGACCTAAGACTGATAGCTCATGTTATGCATGATATTATATAATATAAAAATAATATATATGGGCACTAATTATTATTATGAGGTGGCACAAAAAAAAAAAAAAAAGAAGAGAAAGTGCTGATTATCCCGTAAGATGGCATAGAAATTAATAGATTGTAACTTTGAGAGAGGTTGAATTTGACGTAAAAAGTCATTCATAATTGACAATGATAAGGTCCAGGATAATATAAGTTTATGAAATTTGGAAAAACAATAAGGGATAGATTTAAATTTAAGGTTACATTTTTGAGAGAGGGATTGATTTAACATGGAAAATCATTACATATTTAGGAAAGGATAAGGTTAAAGATAAGATCAGTTTAATAAAACTTACTTTTTAAAAAGAAAATAGAGAAATTGAAATTCAAGATTGTATTTTGGAAAGAGATTTGTCTTGTAACTTGTATGATGAAGGGTAAGGTAAGTAAATAGAAATTTTAGGAGTTATGATGGGATTTCATTAATACACGTAAATACAAATTTAAAGAGATCTAAATTTTCTTAATTCCAACGTGCATATACATAAATACAAAGATACTGTATATACTCCCAAATATATCATGGTTTAGATGGCGACACAAAAATGGGTTTTTCACGTAATTTCAATTTTTTAGCTTATCATAATTGGTGTGTAGACCATGCAAAAGTTTGATTGTTTAATAAGAAATTTCTATCAAAGCCAAAAAAAAAAAAAAGGAATAAAATGTCGGCAATAGGGAATTTGAATTTGACCACTAAACTTAGTGGAGAAGTTTACCTTTAAATTTTTAATTTTAAAAAAAGTTAAGTACTTTAACTTCAATCACCATGAATAGGTTTTAAGTCTAACCACCATCTTAATTTAAGCAAATATCATTTACTTAAAAGTTTATTGCTCGGTTAGATTTATATCCAGCTATAATTTATACCTTACTACCAATTACAAAATATTTGTCTAAGCTATAAGGTTATAGCTCAGTTGGAAACACCTTTGGAAAGACAAAGCCTATGACGTATGAAAGTTGACTAACAAATTATGGGGTAGCCATCCCCCATAATTGGTATCATTCCTTCTCTCTCTCTCTTTGTCTCTCTCTCTCTCCTTTTTTGTTCTAATGAAGTTGTGATTCTTATGCTACAAAAGTCCAGCATAATTTTGAAACCAAGACATGATTAAGTAATCCATGCTATGAACATGATTTCTTAAATGTACAATTAATTAGAATTGCATTCGATCTTTATTTCTAAAATATTACAAAAAGTTAATAATGAAAGGGACCTTTTTTAATAGTATCTTGAGTATTCTATTTGTAACCTTATTTTTTCCATTTTTCATGGAGGCTTAAAGGTTATGTTCAACAAATGCCAGCAATAACCTGTGTTATGCATATGATTTATAGAGAAAATATTTTATGCCTAGTTATTGTTTGGACGAAAATTAAAGAGTCACGAAATATAAAAGTCAAGTAATTTTTACATAACTTAATGAAATCATATCAAATACAAATATTGAGAGAGAGAGAGAGAGAGAGAGAGAGAGAGAGAGAGAGAGAGAGAGAGAGAGAGATTGATAAAATCAAAATTCGGATGTTTGAAATTATAGGGTTTGATTTTGGGATAATATGTTAAAGATGTTTGAAAATATTATGAAGATATTTTGGCCAATTGGGGTGCCTTAAAGAAGTTAACCAATTTTGGACTTTTCATTATAAGAAATGCCAATTTGTTATTATTTTTATATAGATTACAAAGTTTTAATGTTGGGAACTTTTGTTTTTACTTTCAATATAGATTACATACCTGTCATTTACAAAATCAGACATTATTTAATTTTTGTTATTTTTTAGTCAATAGGATGGGAGAATCTGTCTAGTATGAACTTTAGCTAGAGATCATAGGAATCAAGTAATAAATATTGAGAGATTTTAGGAGTTAGAGATAAAATTTATGGACTTTTCATTATAGGAAATGCCAATTTGTTATTATTTTTGTATAGATTAGTTTTGTTTTTATATTTGATATAGATTGAGTTTACATATCTTTTATTTTTGAAACTCTAGTATTTTTTAATTTTCTTATAAATTTAGTCCTATTGGAGAATCTATTTATTCGTTATTTATTTATTTTATTAGATAATGCAACATATTTATTCAGTGTAAAATCAGTCATAGAAACAATATGGACTTTTAAGGGAGAATTTAGGATTAAAACAATAGATAATGAGAGATTTTAGGAGTTTAGAGATAAAGTTTGGGAATAGAATTATCTTTAAGAATTAAGAGAGATAAGGTGGAAATACTTGTGAGAGAGTTAATGGAAGGCGAGAAGGGTATGAAGATGAAGAAGAAGGCCATGGAGTGGAAGAGATCGGCTGAAGAGGCTGCTGGTCCTAACGGGTCATCTTCCTTGAATTTGGACAATTTAATAAAAGTACTGCTGTCAAAACGACATTAGATCTTCTTGCAAGGATAAACTTTGGGATTGCAATAGGTGTACACTTATGTTGTGGGGTGTGTATGTTTACAAGGTCTATCAACGTTGTGAATCTCTCATCCTTATGATCATTTTGCTTTGTCATGTTGTTTTCTGTTTCTGGATAAAGCTTGTTTAATCTTAGTTGTTGTGTCTTTTTATGATTTTGTATCTACTTGTGGTGCAGGAATTTGGGTTTTTTCCGTTTCATAATTTGAAATGAAAATCTTTATTCTATTGATTAACGTGTTGACACATTAGTTAATAAAAAAATAAATAGTTCAAATGAGTTGACTTAAAATTTATTTAAAAATAAATAATTTTATAATTGTATATAAAAAAATAAATTTTAATACAAATCAACATAGTTTTAGTAAGAAAGATTACATCTGGTCCATTGATTATGAAATGAAGATCTCTATTTCAAATCATGAAATTGAAATAATCCAAACCCGTGATACAGAGGACTTATTGTATATTCTCGAATGAGAACATGAACATTTAGAAAAAACTCACATATAAGAAATGGGTAATACTATATGAACAGAAAATTCATACAGAATTTTCATATAGAATGATGTATCTGAATAAGAGCATTTTACTTCAAAACATTCATCATAATGATTTCTAATTACAAAATTGCCACTACCGTATCATTCTAGTATAAAATTATATACAAAAATTCAATAAGAATAATATTTTTCAAAAAAAAAATCTAGGCAAAATATGGATTCTTGCTATTCAGTGAAATATTAATTTTTTTTTTATGAATCCAAAGCCCACACAACCTATTAAAGCCGGCAGCAGAGGTTGAAACATCAAGGATAATGGACCGGGACATTCTATCCCATGCTCGATGGCCACCTCTTATTGAGGACAAGGTTGAGCTCTCAGCATAATCCCCCATTCATGCATGCAGTGAGGCAATGGACTTAAATCAATCCATAAATTAAGGTTGTAAAATGACTTAAGTTACTCGAGCTCGGCTCATCTTTGGTTTGTTAAAAGCTCATTTAAGACTGACTCGTTATATAAATAATTTAAACTTGAACACATTTTAAGACTTGAAAATTTTTAAAACTCGGTTAGATAAACTTATACGCATCAACAAAATTAAGCTATTTGAGCTTAGTTCAATTAAATTTTGTTTACAATTAGTTCAAAACATAAATAAACTAAGTTTGAACACATTTTAATACTTATCAAACCAAACTTGAATAAATCACTAGTCGGCTTTGCTCGTTTCGTTTATAGCCCTACCATCAGTGACCAAAGTGAGAGATTTTCTCAATTTTTAACCCAAGCTCTAGTGTTTTTCTTTTTCTTTTTGGGTACATGGTACCCTTGATCACTATTACAGACTGGGGCCCATTATTATTGGGTTAACTTTTCTTTTCAAAAAAATTTTATTGGTTAAGTAATACTGAATTTTTAATACTTATTCGTATTAAATTGTGATACATGGAGTTTTATTAAATATAATAAAATTTTACAGACATAGCATGGAAAATTTTTTTACTACCTGACTACCAAACCTGTTTCCCCTTTCCTCATCCCAAGACTAGCTCTAGTTGGATTGTTTGAGAAAAACCAAATTTGGAGCGATCATACTCCAAACAGGGCTAATTTTTCTTTTGCCATGCCAAAAAAAAAAAGAAAAGCAAATGTCAAGCTAATGTTCTACAACGGTTAAAAAAATGCAAGCATGACGTGTGAAAGAAACCAAATTTTTTGCCATAGTGATAGTGTGGTACTATATGTGGTGATCAAACATCCCAAACTCAGATCTCTAATACTATATTTGGTACAAGCCAATGAAATAAAATAGAATAGTTATTCCTATTTTTATTTTTATTTTCTTGTTTAATATTACTATATGACCATTTTCATGAAGTGATCATTTTCACATTTTGTTAGAATGACTATTCTCCATTCAAGAGTAGAAATAGTTATTATATTTCCACATGAAACAGCATAAAACAAAATTTAATAAGATTTTTGTCGTCAAATTTCTTTTAAAAAAATATAAAACATGTTTGGTAATTATTTTTTTAATTTTAAAAATTTTAAATATAAAACATTTTAAAATGTTAAAAATTCTCACCATCACCGCCACTACTAACCATCACTATCGTCTATCGTCAGCCACAATCACCAGTCATTCACCAACACCGTTACCTCTCACTGCCGTCACCGTCCCACCACCATCACTCATCATTAGCCATCGCCGTTGCCCCATCACCACTTTCAGCCCTACCACCAACTGCCGCCACCGCAAGCACCACTATTACAAATGCTTAGTAACATTTAATAATTAAACAATATATATTACTAATATTTTGTATAGACATAATATTGAATTTTCATATCATATACAAATTTTAGCATTATTCATTAGTCTTACCAAACACGAGAATAAAAATGACTATTCCATTCTCATTCTCATCCAATTCTTTTCTATATCTTTGTACCAAACATAGCCTAAGTAACACGCACCATTGAATCATTTAAATTGGAGCTTCACTGGTATATACTTTCTTTCTTTCTTTCTTTTTTTTTGGAAATTCTATTCCTACCGATTATACATAAAACTCTACCGAGATGATGCGGCAGCAATATTTTTAGACAATTCTTTTAGAGTTTCACTGGCATAAACTTTTAGAAAATGTTATTTTTTTTCAAAAAATTTGTGTAGAAAATCTTAACAGAATGATGCGTCAATAATTTTTATAATTAAGAGTATGATGGATGCTTTGCTTAAATTGAAAGGCTTCTATTCATCCACATCATTAGAAACATTAAGGGTGTGTTTGGTTTTTGTTTTTTGTTTTTTCAAAAATAAAAACATAAAAAAACACTAAAATAAATGGGTTTTCTAATTTTAAAACATTGATATAGTACTTTTAGCTGAATGATAATCTATAAATGTCATTATTAGACCATAAAAAACAAAAAACAAAAGCAAAAAACAGAAACAGACAACAAAAAATAAAAACTGACAGCACTTCCAAACAGACCCTAAATTTTTTGATCATATAAGATTACCTATTCTTTTAGAATGAAAAATTTTCTTCTAATAAAATTTTTTATGTAAAAAAATATACCAAAATAATGTGACTATGGTATTTTTAAGATCGTGAATCAAAATGATATGATTTTTTTATTTGATATAAAAAAAGACCGCAACCAACCACAACATTTTGTACAAAAAAAAATAATGTATAAAAATTTTATTGTGCAACATTCTTCTTTTTGTATATACACACACAGATGCATGCTGATTGGTGGATTCGTTTAAAATTTTATAGAACAATTTAGTTACATAGCCACGTGCCTACATGGGAAAGTATAAACTGCTTCAACATTTAACTTGAACAAAAACAAACCAAGTACAAATACAGGGTTCAGTGAGAGACTTAGCTGTGGCCACAGGGGCCCCAAAAAGTTAGGACTCTCCTGAAATTCCAACATTTGTCCCCTAACATCTCTTCTTTTTACTGGGTCTTTCTATCACTCCCAGCAAATCCGCACAAATCAGAACTGTTCAGCTCAATCCTTCCACATGGCCTTTCCCTTTGGCTTTCCCCCAACTCTCTCTCTCTCTCTCTCTCTCTCTCTCTCTCTCTTCTTTCCCATCATCTTCATCACCATCTTCCTCATACAATTCTGCTTTTTCAGGTTCTCATTCTTGAATCCATTGGCTAGTAGAAAAATGACCCTCAAGGGTGGCACAAGCCAAGCTTGCGCTGCTTGCAAATTTCAAAGGAGGAAGTGCACCTCCGAATGTCCACTTGCACCATACTTCCCTCCTGATCAACCAAAGATGTTCCAAAATGCCCACAGGCTATTCGGCGTAAGCAACATCTTGAAAATACTAAAGGATCTCAGCCCGAGCCAGAAGTTGGAAGCCATGAAGTCCATAATCTACCAGGCCAACATCCGCGAGAGGTTTCCTGTCCACGGATGCTGTGGCATGATTCATCAGCTAGAACTACAGATATGCCACGCCGTGGAAGAGCTCCATGCCGTTCATGCCCAACTTGCACTTCATCGACAATATCAACCACATGAAGTTTCAACCGCTCCCAATGATTCTACCTTGCAACTTGGCATGGGGCAGCCGAGTAATTCCCTTGCCCTCTTCCAACAAGATGTTCCCCAACCTTTCAATGCTGTCGCTCCATTGCCAATTGCATCTCACCAATGTTACCCTAACAGCGCAAATGTTGCTTACAACTCTGGTTACCTTGATAAGGGCAATGTAGTTAATTCCTTCTGGGTTCAGCAGCCATATGGAAATGGCAATATTAGCTGCAATAACAACAACAATCCAATGGCAATGCAATCTCAGTTGGTTGGCTCACCACAGCTACCTATTCAACAAGAACCCGCGCAAGATTATGATGAGATGCATCCATTTTTTGATACAAATGATGATAGACAATCGTATATCGATTCCAAGGAGGCTTACGAGTCAAGGTACATTTATATCGCAATGTGATTGTTTGAGGTATATTCAAATTATATTGCTATGTGATTGTTTGGTAGATGATAGTTTAGAGTTACATCAAGAAAAACTGATGATGATCACCAATATCCATTCGGGTTTTGGATGATGTTGGGTTATATTTGCAGTAACTCTATGATCATTAACACAAAGAAATAAAGCCAAACAGTATGTTTAGTGGACTGTTTGGCAGCACAATGTTTTTAGCACATTACATCAACAGATGACAACACCTCAGAATCATCTAATTAATATAATGAACAAAAAGCTATGTTGTGCCTAAATTCTCTCAGGGGCGGCTCTATCGTTCGATTTTTCTTTTTTTTTTTTCAATTTCTGATTTGGTGATGTAAATTCATGTGCAGCTCGGATTCATCATCGAAAGATACATCACGGTCCATCGGACATATCGCTGACAAGGAATTGAAGAGTGCCGCTGCATGCTTCAGCCTTACCAGTGTCAACTAATTAAATAGCCAGGAAAAAAAAAAAAAAAGAGTAAGGAGAAGGGAGCAGATTGGCCTGACCTCTACTGTGATTCCATTTTGTTTTGCTTTTTCCTATTCATTTCATAGAGTAAATTCCACAATTTTGATGGCGTTTTATGTTCTAGTATATCATATTCTTTTGTTTTTTTGGTAACACTTCCAATATCTCACTATTGACTCTACAGTATATCATTTGCTTGTTTTGAACATCTTCATTTTAGAAATGAAAATATGCAAATTTTGTTTAGTCTGAAATCAAATGTAGTTCTGAATTTTAATATGTCCATGTGAAATAGGTTGCACACTTTATTTTGTGAACTCAGATTCATTGCTGTTTCGTTAATGGAGTGAAAATGATGAAGTTGACACCCTTCACCTATCAAAAAACAGACCTGATTGCTATCACTGTCTATGAACCCCAATTTAATTAATCTAGTACCAAATCATCTTCATCTTTCTAGGATTACACAGAAGTCCTAAAGAGAGTACTAATTCCATACCAGTAGCCTAGCATTAGAGCGTTGGGGGGATTTGGGGCAAAATGCTCACAAATCATGCAATAATCAAGCAATAACAGGGCATAAACACAGCAGTGCAAAATCTGAATTTTCTGCACCTTTAACATGCAAGTTTCCAGCAAAACATAACAGAAAAATGCAGCAGCAAATGTAGAGTTTTCTTCACTGAAAATCAACCAATACACAAAGATTTACTCCTCCTTCAGTGTACTAAAACAACCACAGGCAGCACTTTTCTTCACTCTTTTTCACTTTTGTTTTGGCTGCTACAAAGAGCATTATACTCTGCTTCCTCTGGTGATTTTTTCAGCACTCAAAAAATACATGTGTTTAGATTATAACCACATATCTCACCGAATACCTAGATATTAGAGATACATTTACACTTAATTCTCCTTTAACACATAATTATTTAGATATTACAAAAGAGGGCCCAAAAATATACATTAATGCTATGTTTGGAAGCCAGATTTATTAAAGGAAAAGTAAAGGAAAAAGAAGAGAAAAAGGAAAGGAAAAAAAGAACAAAATAAAAGAGGATTTTTGTCCTCTTTTTCCTCATTTTTTTCTTTTTCTTTTTCTTTTTGATCACTAAATCTTTGATCCAAACATAACCTAAAGTATTATCCAAATTTGATATACGTACATAGTATAGAGATGGTCTAGCAACGCACTAAGAAAGGAAAATTTGGAGCTGAACTCTCACAAGCATCAAGATAATTAATCACGAAGAGTGAGGCCTATTTATTTACCAACTTGTTTACATTGTTCATAGTCCAACTTCGGATAAGCACCTGTGGATTCCATATTCATATGTTTTACTATTGCAGTTATCATAAAACTCACACACACACACATATATGTAAATACATGCATCCAAGAGCAATGAACATTTGTCACTAGGAGTACATTGCAAAGACAGTCAAAGTGCAAACTACTCTGTGGGGGATTCTTGGTCCTCACATTTTTTAACATCTCTACCTCCCAAACCAACCATGACGGAGTAATTTTTCTGAAAGCTCATACTATATACAGATAGGGTTGCCGGCATGGAATTAGCCTCTGCTTCTTGGAAACCAAGAATGTGCTATTAGATCACAATAATGAACCTTAACCAATGTAATAATTGAAAAGTTATCTACTGCAAAGGCTTGGTTTTTGAGCACGGATAACCATGGCAGCAAAGGTATGGTTTTCTCCATATTTACTCATGATAACAGGAATACAGTCTGGTTATCTATTCCTGCTTTTAGACAAGAAATGCTTTGGCATACGCCAAAAATATGCTCTTTAGGCCTATTCGTTAACTTTCGCCGCAAAAGAAAAACAGATGTATAGTAGCTGAAATGAAACAATCATAAATCTTATAGATGCTGCTAAGGATTAACATTCACTGTCGGCGGTGATCTCTAACTTCAAAACTTGGAGAATTCTAGTCGACAGCGGAAGCTCGGCGGACATCCTGTTTTGGGAAGCCTTTGAGAAGATGAAGATTGGCCAAGAGAAGTTAAAGCGAGTCAACTGCCCTTTAGTAGGCTTCACCGGAGACCGGGTTGTCCCTCTCGGATCCATCGCTCTACCAGTCACCCTTGGAGAAGCGCCACACCGGACAACAAAAATGGTGCACTTTCTGGTTGTGGATTGTCCTTCCACCTACAACGCCATCATTGGCCGAACGGCCCTGAACCAGTTTAAGGCGGTTGCTTCCACGTATCATCTCCGAATTAAGTTCCCGACCGATGAGGGGGTCGGGTGCGCAAGGGGCGACCAGAAGGAGGCATGGGAATGCTACATGGCCTCCCTCAAAGGAGAACCCAGCCAGGAGGCCTTGGTCATCGAAGAGCTCGAGCCAAGAGATGAGGAGGAAATCAGAAGGGGAGAGCCAGCAGAAGATCTGGAAGACGTTCTGGTTGGTCCACCAGAGCAGAACAGAACAGTGAGAATAGGGGCCGCCGCGCCCAAGGAGTTGAAACAACAGCTGCGGGAGTTCCTGAGAACCAATGTTGACATATTCGCCTGGTCTCACAAAGACATGCCCGGGATTGACACCCGGGTAACGGCCCACTACTTAAACATCGACCTCGAGGCCAAGCCGGTGAAGCAGAAGCGGAGGAACTTTGCCCCGGACAGGAACGATGCAGTTGCTGAGGAAGTGGAGAAGCTGGTGCAGGCAAAATTCATCAGGGAAGCGCACTACCCCACTTGGCTCTCTAACGTTGTCATGGTGAAGAAGTCCAATGGGAAGTGGCGGATGTGCGTTGATTTCACCGACCTGAACAAAGCGTGTCCCAAGGACAGTTTCCCACTACCAACCATCGACCTCCTCGTCGACTCCACTGTGAGGTATGAAATGCTAACCTTTATGGATGCTTTTTCAGGATATAACTAGATTCGAATGGCGGAGCATGACCGAGAGCATACAGCCTTCATTACGGACCGGGGGCTCTATTGCTACAACGTCATGCCGTTCGGGTTGAAGAATGCAGGGGCTACTTACCAGCGGTTGGTCAACTTCATGTTCAAATCGCAGATTGGCCGTAATGTGGAGGTCTACGTGGATGACATGTTGGTGAAGAGCAAGCAGGCCGCCGACCACCTGCGGGACCTCGAAGAGACGTTCCAGACGCTCCGCAAGTACCGGATGAAACTCAACCCAGCCAAGTGTGCCTTCGGTGTCTCCTCAGGCAAGTTCCTGGGCTTCATGGTGTCACAGAGGGGGATTGAAGCCAATCCGGAGAAGATTCAAGCCATCATAGACATGCGGGCGCCCAAAACGACGAAAGATGTTCAGAGGCTGGTGGGGCGTGTCGCTGCCCTGAACAGGTTCATCTCTCGATCCACTGACAAGTGTCTACCATTCTTCAAGATCTTACGCAAGGCGTTCGAATGGAACGAGGAGTGTGAAGTAGCCTTTGGTCAACTCAAACAATACCTGAGCTCAGTCCCGCTGCTCAGCCGAACTGTCCTGGGGGAGGAGTTGTTTCTCTACTTGGCCGTATCGGCGACAGCAGTGAGCTCAGCTCTTGTCCGAGAAGAGGGAGGGGTCCAAAAGCCAGTCTACTACACCAGTCGTGCCTTGCGAGGAGCAGAAGAACGGTATTCGAAGATGGAACTCTTGGCCCTCGCGCTGATAACCGCCGCTCGGCGCCTACGGCCCTACTTCCAAGCCCACACGATTGTGGTATTCACTGACCAGCCACTGAAGAACATACTACACAAGCCTGAGACGTCAGGGCGATTAGTGAAATGGTCCGTAGAACTTAGCCAGTTCGACATCCACTATCGACCCCGACTGGCGATCAAGGGGCAGGCGGCTGCGGATTTCATTGCAGAGTTCACTAACCCACCCCCTCCCAGCACCGACGCTGATCTGCCAGACAGCAATTGGGTCTTGAACGTTGACGGTTCGTCCACTCACGCTTCTGATGGCGCCAGTGTCGTCCTCGTCACCCCGGACGGCCACAAAATGGAGTATGCGCTCCGCTTCAAGTTCCCCGCCACCAACAACGTCGCCGAATACGAAGCACTCCTTGCCGGTCTCAGAATGGCTCGGCGAATGGGGGTAGAACAGATAATAGTCCGAAGCGACTCTCAGCTCGTAGTGGAATAGGTTCAAGGGGAGTACGAAGCAAGAGAAGACAACATGAAACAATACTGCCAAGTGGCAAAGAGCCTGGCCAAGAGATTCGCAAAAATACTCCTAGAACGCGTCCCGAGATTGGAGAACGAAGAGGCTGACCGACTGGCCAGAATAGCCTCGTCCAATGAGTCCGACCCCAACGTTTTGATTGAGATTCTTGATTCACCGAGCATCCAGAGCCCGGAAGTCGACCAGATAATGCCCGAGTCTTCGTGGATGACCCAGATCAGAAATTATTTGGAGAAGGGAACCCTGCTTGAGGACAGGAATGAGGCGAGGCGGATTCAATACCGGTTGAGTAGGTACCTCATACAAGACGGGATACTATACAAGAGAGGGCACACCTTGCCACTGCTTCGTTGCGCCAATGAGGTAGAAGCAGACTAAATAATGCGGGAAGTCCACGAGGGTGTCTGCGGGAACCACTCTGGGGGTCAGTCCCTCACCAAAAAGATATTGCGAACGACCTATTACTAGCCCACCATGGAGAGAGACGCCCAAGAATTCGTCAAGAAATGTGACAAGTGCCAATGGTTCGCCAACATCCCGAGACTGCCCTCTCAAGAGCTGACTCCAATCCAGACTCCTTGGCCCTTTGCCCAGTGGGGAATCGACATTGTGGGTCCGTTGCCGCTCGGCAAAGGACAAACAAAATTTGCAGTGGTGGCGATCGATTACTTCACGAAGTGGGCGGAGGCAGAGGCACTACTGACAATTACCGAGGAGAAAATGAAGAAGTTCTTGTGGCAGAACATCGTGTGCAGGTTCAGTATCCCCAAGGCCGTCATCACGGACAATGGGAAGCATTTCGAAGGCAGACAGTTCAACAAATTGTGCACTGACCTAGGGATAATTCACCATGCTTCGTCCCCCGAGCACCCTCAGGCGAACGGCCAGGTCGAAGTCACCAACAGATCCCTTTTGAAGATCCTCAAGACGAAGCTGGAAAAGGCCAAAGGCTTGTGGGCAGAAGAGCTCCACAACATTCTTTGGGCCTACAGAACGATAGAGAGAGTGTCCACTAGTCAGACGCCGTTCTCGCTCACCTTCGGAACGAAGGCCGTGATTCTGGTAGAGATAGGACTCCCCAGCCCCAGAATGATGTAGTTCGACCCCGCGACTAACGGCGAAGCCATGAATGTGGACTTGGACCTATTGGAGGAGAGAAGGCTACAGACGGCCGTGAGAGTGGCGTCCTACTAGCAAAAGATGCACCAGTACCACAACTCCAGAGTTCGACCGAAAGACTTCGCGACCGGGGACCTTATATTGAAGAGAGTCAATTAGTCTACCAAGGACCCCAGAGAAGGCAAACTCGGACCCAATTAGGAAGGACCCTACCAGGTGATCAGCAGTACAAGGAAGGGGACGTATAGGCTGAAGAACTCAGAGGGCAAGGAGCTACCACACCCGTGGCACGCCGAACACCTAAGGAAATACTACCCTTGAAAGGCTCTCACTTGTAACCCTCAAGAATATCAATAAAAGCAACTGTTCAGCAAATTGTCTACGTGTATCGACCTAGAAATTATCTACTTCCGTGGAACCAACATTGAACCTGCTCGGCCAAGTGCCGAGCAGAGCCAGAGGGCCTTTAGTGGCAATGGCACAAAAAGAATCTACTCGGCCAAGCGCCAAGCAGAGCCAGAGGGCCTTTAGTGGCAATGGCACAGAAAGAATCTGCTCGGCCAAGCGCCGAGCAGAGCCAGAGGGCCTTTAGTGGCAATGGCACATAACGGATCTGCTCGGCCAAGCGTCGAACAAAGCCAGAGGGCCTTAAGTGGCAATGGCATAGAAAGAATTTGCTCGGCCAAGTGCCGAGCAGAGCTAGAGGGCCTTTAGTGGCAATGGCATAGAACGGATCTGCTCGGCCAAGCGCCGAGCAGAGCCAGAGGGCCTTAAGTGGCAATGGCACAGAAAGAATCTGCTTGGCCAAGTGCCGAGCAAAGCCAGAGGGCTTTTAGTGGCAATGACACAGAAAAAATCTGCTCGGTCAAGCGCCGAGCAGAGCCAAGGCCTTGATTGGCAATGGCACAGAAAGAATCTGCTCCGCCAGGCGCCGAGCAGAGCCAGAGGGCCCTAAGTGCCGCGCAGGTTCAGAAGGGCCTTAGCCCGAGCGCCGACAATCGCCAGAGGGCCCCAAGCAGCAATGGCGGAGACTCCACTCGGCCATGTGCCGAGCAGATCCATTTATTGAACCTTTTCGGCTATAATTGCCGGTCAGGTCCTCGTTAGTACATGCAAGCATTCAACAAACATAGCAGACACAAGGAATATAAAGAAGAAGCTATTTCATTAACGAAAAGAGGAGTACAGCAAAAAAAAAAAAAAAAGTTTACAAATGAAGAGGCAACTCAAGTCCGAGCTGGCTCCTCAGTCACCCCTCCATTCTCCCCGATGTCTTGCTGAACTCGCCCTGTGGAAGGCTGAGGATCCTTTTTGACGCCCCCAGCAGCAGACTCAGACCCAGTACGAGGCCCTCCCTCGGTATCAGTTTGAAGCTCGGGGCCCATCTTAGGAGCAGGAGCATCTGTCGTGGCCCCCTCGGTACTTGGGGGAGCCTCTTCAGAAGGCTCAAGAACGGGAAAGTCTAGACCAGGGACTTCCTTGAAGCCTGACCTCTAGCATGCTCGAACCCCTGAAGGAAGGTCGGTGCCAACAACGCCTGGAAGTCGTTCCCCTGTTGGAACTCTTCCATCGCCTTACTCTTCGCATTCAAGAGCTCCTCCTTCAGGGCCTTTTTCTCCTTCTCCAGCTCCTGCCGTTTGGTCTGCTCGCCCAAGAGACCCAGTACAAGCTTACTGGTGGTACGTCAAGCTACTTGTATTCGTCTTCGACTTTCTTCAAGGCCGACACTGCCGAGTCCCTCTCAGCGCGAACAACGGAGATCTCATCCTTCATGGCACGAGCCGCAGTGATCTCCTCTTTCATCCCGTTTAATTCAGCTAGGAGGGAGGCGCACATACTCTTCTCGTGATTGAACGCCTTTTCCAGGCCCGCCAGGCGATGGCCTATCTTGATGTTCCTGGAGACAGACTGGCAAAGGCCATATGTCAGGATGGAACGAGAGAACAGGAAAGAGGACCAAGTAGAAGGCGCATACCCTAAGGAGATCATGGTTCATGTCCTTTACCAGGCGATTGTTGTTGTGCTTGTCGACCCTATGGAGGTCGACTTCCTTCACGGCAACGACAGCCCTCGCCCATGCTTCCTCCGGGCTCTCGAAAACGTTCTTGGATGAGGGGGTGGCCTCAGCCCGAGCTTGTTCCTCGACAGTAGCGACCGTACTTCGCCTCCTCTCGGTCTGCGGTGTCGGCGGCTGAACGCGATGCGGTTCGGTCGTTCTCGCCTCGGGCACTCTTGCCGGAGCCGCTACCTTCCTGGTCGGCTCTGCCTCGGCGTCCTTCAACCGTTTCAACTCGGGCTCGGACCCTCCAGCCTTTCGCTTCCGTAGAAAAGCAACGTTGAAGCTCATCTCGCCGACCGTCTGATCTTGTGCTGGAGTAACAGTCTGGGAGGTGGCAGCAATGACTGAACTGTCGACGATGACTGCGCCAACTGCAAGCAGAATGGATGTTAGTTATGCGGCATTGAGAAGCTCTACAAACGACTAAACACTCACTCCTCTCACGTTCAGCGACTAAGGTTTCTCTGGTAGGCTCAGGACCTAGCAAGTAGTTTGACAAGCTTTTGGCGGTGACCAAGTCTTTGTGACTATGGACCTTGTGTTGCTGAACCTTCCTTATGGCAGCCCTCACCTCCTTAGATACTCTGGGCTTTGCCCGACCTGACACCCAAGGCAACCTAGGTCAGGAAACTGATACTTGAAAGAGAAAAGGAAATGAAACCGAGTTCGGTAGAGAAAGAACGTACCCTTCTTGCTCGGGTAACCCCATTGCCTGGGGACCCGAGCAGAGAAGTCGGTCTCCCAGGGTTGAAACTCCCATCCGTCTCCACTGACGAAAAAGAACCGGTCCTTCCAGTTCTTGACCGAGGAAGGGAGCTCATCAATTAGGTTATACTCTTTCGACCTGTCCGAGAAATACCACCAGCCTGCGCCCCTCTCCGCTGGCGGGTAGCAAAACAAGAATTCCTCTGGCGTGATGTCCCTTTTATGGACGATCTGCCAGAGGACAGAATAGCCGAGCAAGATCCTCCATCCATTCGACTGTGTCTGCCCTGCAGACAAACGAAGCCACTGTAGGATCCTCCGGACAGACTGGGGAAAGGGCATCCGAAGGCCACCAACCAACGCGCCCTCATACACTGTGATCTCGCCCTCCCTGGCCAAACAGGCCCAGTCGTCCTTTTTTGGGATCCTAAGCTTCAAACCCCGTGGGATCTGATATGCAGCCCGCAAGGCCCCGACCTTCTCCTTGGTGAGAATAGAGGACACCCCCAACGGCCTCGTACCTGGGATCATCCTCTTCCGACTCTCCCCCCTCAATGGCACCAGAGTCGGCGACCTCTGCTTGGCCCGACTCAAGAACTTGTACCGATCCCCTAGAACCACTAACTGAGGCCTCATCTCCGGCCTCACGCCCAACTATCTCGTGCCTATTTGAGTCCGTCTTCTCCGAATCCGAACTCACGTGCTCAAGGTTGGCCATGGTGCCTAATCGTTTTTCGTTCTCGATCCTAAGCAGTACGGGTTTGAATAACAGGGCTACTTCCTCAAATATTGACTTCAGAAACCCCGGTCTATTGACAAACCCTAGAAGGTCGGGGATTTCCTCCCTCTTTTGGTAAACCTAGACACAGCGGGTCGCTAACTAGTATATACAACCGGGAAACGGGGCTTACCACGCTTTGCAACTCCGTCAACAGGTTCCGGTGTTAGCCAGCGATACTGCGCCACGGATGACACCCCCTAGACTAGCCGGAGACAACGAAGACGACGCAGGAGATGACGACGTAAGCTCTCTCTCTCTCTCTCTCTCTCTCTCTCTCTCTCTCTCTCTCTCTCTCTCTCTCTCTGTGTACGTATTTGGTTAAAAGCACTAAGGGGAAAATGGGGGCAACTGCCCCCCTCAACTCCCCCCACATCTTTGAAATCAGCAGCCCAGATGGCCTCCGATGACGGGACACCAACGGCTGGGATACGACGCGTCTTTTTGGCTACAAGCAACCGCGCCCTGGCTACCATGAGGGGGCACGTGAAGCGATGCGACAGCTCCCATCATTATTGCGCCGTCGTCGCCATCAATGCGCTCCGTGTTCCGCGGTTGGGTCGCCTTTGGAATTCCTCTGGCCCCAAGCCGATGGCCAAATGAATTGGGGGCATCTGGTAACTAGGATTCCCGTACCGAACCGGAAGCCCTCCCCGTGCCGCCTGGTCGCCTCCCGACCAGGTATCCATTCCGTTCGCCCTCATACTCACCGATCCGAGGGGATGCCCATAACGGCCCTCTGACTGGGTCAGCCCCCGACTGCATCCGTGGGGGCCCATTTCTGACACCCGTCCTCCTGGCCTACGTCAGGGACGTGGATGTGGCACGTACCTGCAACAATTGCCACGCCCTTGACATCGTTCTGACACACGCCACCCTGGAGTGTGGAGATGGCCCTCTCAAGTGCTCTGACACCATTCTAATCTTCCAACTAGAAGTAGCCACGTGGGAGGACCACCTACTCCCACCATGCAAACATACAAGGGAAAGATTGGCCCCCTTTAGCAGGTACGTAATACACAACACCTCGGAACACTTCCCTCTCGAACGTTTGGACCCCCTAAAATCTAACTTGAACACCGGAGGGCCATTGGCTCCCATCACACCTATGGGTTTTAGTGCAGGAGATCACCGGCCGGCCAAGGAACAATTCGTCCCGGACCTGGGGGCAAGCTAACACGAGATTGCTGCATCATCATAATCTAAACACATGTATTGTTTGAGTGCTGAAAAAATCACCAGAGAAACAGAGCATAATGCCCTTTGTAGCAGCCGAAACAAAAGTGAAAAAGAGTGAAGAAAAGTGCTGTGTGTGGCTGTTTTAGTACACTGAAGGAGGAGTAAATCTTTGTGTATTGGATGATTATCAGTGAAGAAAACTCTACATTTGCTGCTGCATTTTTCTGTTATGTTTTGCTGGAAACTTGCTTGTTGAAGGTACAAAAAATTCAGATTGTGCACTGCTGTGTTTATGCACTGTTGTTGCTTGATTATTGCATGATTTGTGAGCATTTTGCCCCAAATCCCCCCAACACTCTAATGCTAGCCCACTCCCACTATCACTAACGGTACTAATGGAATTACTACTCTCTGTGAGACTTGTATGTAATACTAGATAGATGAAGATGATTTGGTACTAGATTAATTAAATTGGGGTTCATAGACAGTGATGGCAATGAGGTCTGATTTTTGATGGGTGAAGAGTGTCAACTTCTTCATTTTCACTCAATTAATGAAGCAGAAATGAATCTGAGTTGACAAAATAAAGTGTGCAACATATTTCACATGAACATATTAAAATGCAGAACTATATTTGATTTCAGACTAAACAAAATTTGCATATTTTCATTTGTAAAATGAAGATGTTCAAAACAAGTAAATGATATACTATAGAGCCAATAGTGAGATATTCGAAGTTACCAAAAAAAAAAAAACAAAAGAATATGATATAATAGAGTAGAAAACGCCATCAAAATTGTGGAAGTTACTCTATGAAATGAATATGAAAAAGCAAAACAAATTGGAATCACAGTATAAGTCAGGCCAATCTGCTTGCTTCTCCTTCTTTTTTTCTGGCTATTTGATTAGTTGACACTGGTAAGGTTGAAGCATGCAGCGGCACTCTTCAATTGATTGTCAGCAATATGTCCAATGGACCGTGATGTATCTTTCAATGATGAATCCTTGCTGCACATGAATTTACATAACCAAATCAGAAAAATCGAACTATAGAACCGCCCCTGAGAGAATTTAGGCACAACATAGCTTTTCGTTCATTATATTAATTAGATGATTCTGAGGTGTTGTCATCTGTTGATGTAATGTCCTAAAAACATAGTGCTGCCAAAAAGTCCACTAAACTTACTTTTTGGATTTATTTCTTTGTGTTAATGATGATAGAGTTACTGCAAATATAACCCAACATCATCCAAAACCCGTACGGGTATTTCATCAGTTTTTCTTGATGTAACTCTAAACTATCATCTACCAAACAATCACATTGCAATATAATTTGAATATACCTCAAACAATCACATTGCGATATAAATGTACCTTGACTCGTAAGCCTCCGTGGAATCGATGTATGACTGTTGATCATCATTTATATAAAAAAATGAGGTTGTCTTCAGTAACTTAATAACTAATTGCGTGGATTTGGTGGAGGATATAAAGCTTCAAGTTTTCTTCTGGGCTCAAGCTAAAACAGGAGAGGGTATGTGCAATTGTTTCAATTTTTTTCATTCTATCGAAGGTGTCAAATCCCTGGACTACTCTGTTTTAAGGTTGTAGGTTGGCTTCTGAATGATTAGCTTCTGCTTTGGTTAGTAGGGGTTGGTTGAAACCTATTCAACCATTTTTCTGGTTGGTTGATCAGCTTTGTAAAGCCTATTTGGCTTGTAATGCTCTTCATCCTTGGTTCTCTCTCATCAATAAAATTTTCCTTTTGCTGTTCAAAAAAAAAAAAAAAAAGAAGGTAGTGGTGAGCCAACCAACTGAGACTGCATTGCCATTGGATTGTTATTGTTATTGCTGCTAATATTGCCATTTCCATATGGCTGTTGAACCCAAAAGGAATTAACTACATTGTCCTTATCAAGGTTACCAGAGTTGTAAGCAACATTCGCGCTGTTAGGGTAAGATTGATGCGATGCAATTGGCAATTCAGCGACAGCATTGAAAGCTTGGGGAACATCTTGTTGGAAGAGGGCGAGGGAATTACTCGGTTGCCCCATGCCAAGTTGTAAGGTAGAATCATTGGGAGCGGTTGAAATTTCAGGTGGTTGATATTGTCCATAAAGTTGAAGTTGGGCATGAACGACATGGAGTTCTTCCACGGCGTGGCATATCTGGCATTCGAGTTGATGGATCATGCCACAACATCCATGGACAGGAAACCTGTCGCGGATGTTGGCCTGGTAGATTATGGACTTCATGGCTTCCAACTTCTGGCTCGGGCTGAGTGCTTTCAAGATGGTGCTTATGCCGAGTAGCCTGTGGGCATTTTGGAACATCTTGGGTTGATCAGGAGGAAAGTATGGTGCAAGTGAACATTCGGAGGAGCACTTCCTCCTTTGGAATTTGCAAGCAGCGCAAGCTTGGCCTGTGCCAACCTTGAGGGTCATTTTTTTTTTTTTTTTTCTAGCCAATGAATTCAAGAATGAGGACCTGAAAAAGCAAAATTCTAAGAGGAAGATGGGAAAGAACTGGCAGCGAGAGAGAGAGTTGTAGTGGGAAAGTCAAAGAGGAAGGCCATGTGGAAGGATTGAGCTGAACAGGTCTTATATGTGTGGATTTGGTGGGAGTGATGGCAAGACTCAGCAAAAAGAAGAGATGTTAAGGAGACAAATGTTGGAATGTCAGGAGAGTCCTAACTTTTTGGGGCACCTGTGGCCACAGCTAAGTCTGTCACTGAACCCTGTATTTGTACTTGGTTTGTTTCTGTTCAAGTTAAATGTTGAAGCAGTTTATACTGTCTCATGTAGGCACGTGGCTATGTAACTAAATTGTTCTATAAAATTTTAAACTAATGCAGCATGCATCTGTGTGTGTATATACAAAAAGAAGAATGTTGCACAATAAAATTTTTGTACATTATTTTTTGTACAAAATGTTGTGGCTGGCTGCGGTCTTTTTTTATATCAAATAAAAAAAAGCATGTCATTTTGATTCATGATCTTAAAAATACCATAGTTACATCGTTTTGGTATTTTTTTGGCAAAAAATTTGTGTTAGAATAAAATTTTTCATCCTAAAAGAATAGTTAATGTTATACAATCAGAAAATTTATATAAAATTTATGTTTTTAATGATGTGGTTGAATAAAAGCCTTTCAATTTAAGCAAAACATTAATTATACTCTTAATTATAAAAAAAATTATTGACATATCATTCTGTTGAGATTTTCTATACCAATTGTTTGAATAAATAACATTTTCTAAAAGTTTATGCCAACACAACTCTAAAAGAATAGCATTATCTAAAAATACTACTGTCACATAATCTCAGTAGAGTTTTATGTATAATCGGTATGAATAGAATTTTCATTAAAAAAACAAAAAAGAAAGTATATACCAATGAAGCTCCAATGTAAATGATTCAACGGTGCGTGTTACTTTAGAGATCTGAGTTGGAGATGTTTGATAGCCACGTAAAGTACCACACTATCACTATGGCAAAAAATTTGGTTTCTTTTACACGTCATGCTTGCATTTTTTTTAACCGTTGTAGAACATTAGCTTGACATTTATTAGCCTGTTTGGAGTATGATCGCTCCAAATTTGGTTTTTCTCGAACAATCTAACTAGAGCTAGCCTTGGGATGAGGAGAGGGGAAACAGGTTTTGTAGTCAGGTAGTAAAAAAATTTTCGATGCTTATGTCTAAGATTTTATTATGTAATACTTATTTAATAAAACACTATGTATCACAACTTAATACGTATAAGTACTCAAAACTCAAAACTACTTAACCAATGAAATTTTTTCTGGACAGAAAAGTTAATCTAGTGGTAATGGTGACCCAATCTTTTATAGTGATCAAGGGTCCGAAGTACCCAGGGAAAAAAAAAAAAAAACTAGGGCTTGGGTTAAAAATTGAGAAAGTCTCCCACTTTGGTCCTTGGTGGTGGGGGTGTAAACGAAATGAGCCGAGCCGAGTTGAGTAGTGATTTATTCAAGTTTGATTTGATAAGTTTTAAAATGTATTGAAACTCGGCTTTTTTTATATTTTGAGCTAATTTCAAATGAAATTTAATCTAATTGAGCTCGAGTAGTTTAATTTTTTTTTTTTATGCATATAAGTTTATTTAGCTGAGCTCTGAAAATTTTCGAGTTTTAATTAAAGTGTGTTCAAGTTTAGTTTGTTTACATAACGAGCCGATCTTAAACTAACTTTTAACAAATAAAACATGAGCCGAGCTCGAGTAGCTCAGGTCATTTTACAACCGTAATTGATGGATCGATTTAAGTCTATTGCCTCACCTGCATGCATGAATGGGATTATATTGAGAGCTCAGCCTAACATAAGAGTGGCCATCAAGCATGGGATACAATGCCCCGGTCCATTATCCTTAATGTTTCAACCTCCGCTGCCCGTTTTAACGGATTGTGTGGAGTTTGGCTTCATAAAAAAAAAAAGATTAATATTTCACTCGAATAGCAAGAATCCATATTTTGCCTAGATGATTTTTTGTTTTAAAAAAATGTTATTCTTATGAAATTTTTGTACATAATTTTATACCTAAATGATATGGCAGTGACAGTTTTGTAATTAGAAGCCATTACGACGAGTGTTTTGAAATAAAAGACTCTCATTTAGGCATATCATTCTCTATAAATTTTTTGTTCGTATAGTATTACCTATTTCTTCTTTTGAGTTTTTCTAAAGTTTCATGTTTCCCTTCGAGAATATACAATAAGTCCTCTGTACAAGAAGTAGATTTTTTTTTATCAACAAAGAAAATTTCATTGACAAAAAGAGAACATTACAACCAGAGGTATCACTAATATGGCATTCCAAATCAGACCAGACCTAAGGCAGAACGAAACAGATAGAATAGAAGGAAGGAACAGATTGGTAAGAGGCCAACACCGTTCAGACACTAAATTAAAAGATTGGACTTCCAGGGAGCAAAGATAATGCTGAGACTCCTCACTCCTTCAATGTTGAAGAAGAATTCATGGATATGAAAAAACGTTGAACCCCACCTTTACTTTAACCCAAAAAGCAAGACTCAACTTGATTAAGTTGGAGACTTCAACCCAATCTTGAGGACTTCATTGAAAACGCCTCCAAGACAGCATGGAAGCTGATAAGATTTCCTGAGATGAAGCATTTGATCTCATGGAGCATCCCTTTGACTAACTTCAGCCAGGCCAGCAGATTATGAACAAATACTGAAAAATACTCATCCTCATTCCTTTTAAGAATATGAAATTATGCTCAAAATGGTAAGAATCCATGGAGAAGAATGATTAGAACCAGACACCTAACAGCCTCCAGATATGGCATTCAATTTGAAGCTAACCAAGCATAATCATCTAATCCCCCAATTGACTTTACCTTAAAATAGATCAATCCTTCTATATTGATTCCTGAATCAACAACATATCAGAACTCATTTCCTTCGCTAGATGATCTGCCATCTTCTCTTTTCCAGCTTGCCAAGACCCCTCAAAAGATCACAATCTCCTTGGATGCAATAAATAAAGCCATGAAGACTGAGTTCTGCAAGAAGAATAGCTGCCTCAACCCAGAAGACAGAGACAAGCTAAAAGCCAACCACCGCTCCTGACCAGACAGGCTTTGGAACAAGAGTAAAACCATAGAGATAGCAACTGCTTCCAACAATCTTCCCTTTCTCCTTCGCTGAGAGGACCATAGCAGCTCACAAAGATACTCCAAGAATATGGGATCAAAGAATGAGCATTTAAGAGAAAAGCACTCCTCAACCCAAACACAAGCGTATGCCACCTGAAAATCCATTAAAGGTTGAAGCATTCCATCCAAAAAAACCCTACTCTCTACTTTGAACTTACTATCTGCAAATTGCAGACCTTCCATTTAGTTTCCTTTACACCCCTTTTCTTCTTAGGCTTTACTTTTACCCTCTCACTCTAGCTTGCTTCAATCAATGATTTTAACGTGAAATTTTCCTTTCCCTGAAAATTGATTCCCAGATCTTTTCCCACCTGAATGGTATTTTTTGCTTCTTTTTGGATATTCTCCTCTAGCTACTGTAGTATAATAGAATTCCTGTTATTAATATTCTCAGAAGGTAAAGTGGATATTGTATTTGGTATGGCCTCTTTTATTTTTGAAGATCTTGATTTGAGTTTGAAGCTTGCTTTTACTTTGTTGTGCCCCAGATTAGTATAAGCTTCGACTTCCTTTTGCTCTTTCTCTGCTGACTTCTTTTCTTTTAGTGAGCCTTTCAATTGCTTTGTATGGTTCCATTACTCCTTTGTTTAAGGGTTGAAACACCCCTTTTTTAGAGCTGGTGGCAGTTGGCAATAAAGATATGTGGTTGGTCTGGGAATCAGCTACTGTCATACCCTTCTCCCTTCCCACTTTATCAATTGGAGCTTCCTCTACTACATTTAATTTCCTCCTTGAGCTGCTGACTTCAATAAATCCCTTGTCCCTGCTATTTGCCTTTGAATTACCTATTGGTGAGGCCAATGAACAATTCAAAATTGGAATCTTAGAGTCCTCCACGTGGCTCAGTAGTGCCAAGTCATCAATGCCCTGCAAATCATCTATGATGTCATCTCCGACCAGTGAGAATTGGGGGCTGAGGTCAATCTGTAGCTGATTACTCCTGTGCTCTAGGATGGACTCTTCTTGATGGCTTGAATGACTAGCATAATTTGGATGACTTGGGTTACTATAATCTTTAGAGCTTGATGCAGACTACAATTGCCTAGGACTCTAGATGTGAATCTTTTGAAAGTTCTCTTCAGAGACTCTAATATTGTAGAGGAATCTGCCAACTTGAAGTTTACATTGAACACATCTGGTTTTCCAAAGAAGTTTCAATCAAAATTCTGGAATACTCTAATTCTAATTTCCTCGAAGTGCTTGAATCCACTGCAATGGTTGAACCCCACAAGTTTCCAATTTTCCTGAAGTTTGCATCATTCCAGGCATGCAATGGCATTCCCTCCGCGTTAATCCAAACTCTTCTTCAGTAATTAAATTCTTTATAGGTCCACTCATGTAATGCAGAAAACCATTTGTATAACCAATCTCTAGCATCTTGTAGCATTGAAGCTTTTTCCTCCTTGTTGCTAAATTGAACCAACACTTTCAGACCTCCTATAGGCTTGATAGTGATGTGGAAAACACCTTCACTCTTCATGGCTTCTTCGATTCCAGGAATGATGTTAAAATCATTTGCTATACCAATTACACTATCTTGTAGCCACTCCTCATCGATCTCTTCCACTATGATAATCTTTGGCTTGTCTTTGGTTTTCAATCCATTCACCACCTGATTTGCCGACCTATCTGAGGTTTCTTTGTTGTTCCATGGCTTTCTGCTATTGAGGCCATATCTTGCAAACTTTACAAACAGTTTTTGATGCACTAACCATATTCCATTTAGCGAATTGATGGCTCTTTCCGCTTCTGATCTGGAATGGAATTGCACAAGCCCAAACTTTACGTTGCTGGATTTTCTGATTTTTCTTGGAACAAAGCAGTCAGTGACCTGCCCAAACGTGAAGAAAATATTTTCCAACTATCGGTTATACGTGTTTGTTGGGAGGTTATCCACGAACAGAGTGAAGGGGTTATTCATGTTGGTTACCCAACCCATGCCCAAACCAGAGTGAGGGGGCAGAGAGAGATAGATATGATAAGATCCGGGATGAAAATCTTCCACCATTTTGGTCAACCACTTTCGTCCATTACCAATTCAACAATAACATATGAGAAGAAGAGAAGAAAGGGGGACAGGAGGAGGCAACGATGTGGACACCAACGGTTGGAAAGAGATCGATATTTGGAGATGGTGGGTAACAGGTGACCGAAAGAGACAAGAATGGACTCCACAATCGCAATGTAAAGACTCATATAGGCATTTCATCAAACAGTAAACATGCATTCTCCAATGCTACTCTATTCTAAGTCCAGAACGTGTATGATTGCAAAGAAACGCATGAATCATTAAAGTAAGATGCTCCACAATCGCAATATCACCAGCTGGAAAGAGATCGATATATGGAGATGGTGAGTTTAGGCTATCATTTATGGAGATGGAGGGTAACGGGTCCCTCCTTGGCTATCATGATTGCTGCAGCTTGTGAAGCAACTTTTTTACAAAACAATGATTTTGAGACTGGAGAAACATTGTGGAAGGAGAAAGGGAGTTCATGACCGAGATGACTGCTATCGATCACCCAATACTTGTTGGAGGCATTAATTGAAACAATACACAATAGAATCAAAGCCAGCTTTCTTAAGCCAATTTCTAAGTCATAGTTCAGTAAAATTTATACACCAACCAATTTATATACAAAGCAAAATTATCATAAGGATGACAGATTAACAACGTCGATAGACCTTGTAAACATACACACACCACAACATAAGTACACCTATTGCAATCCCAACTTTATCCTTGCAAGAAGATTTAATGTTGTTTTGACAACAGTACTTCTCTTATTAAATTGTCCAAATTCAAGGAAGATGACCCATTAGGACCAGCAGCCTCTTCAGCCAATTTCTTCCACTCCATGGCCTTCTTCTTCATCTTCATACCCTTCTCGCCTTCCATTAACTCTCTCACAATTTGTACACACAAATTTCTTGTCTAAAATAATAAGACAGAAAATCGTAGTAATAAATTGATTTTTATTGCTTTTAAATGAGTGGATTACAATCTCTGAAACAATTTCTAATCAAAAAACTTAATTCTCTGATTCTTCTCTTCTAGAACGTTAACTCGAGTGCTTGAAGCTTGATCCCGAATCGCACGTCATGTTTTTCTCTAATTTATGCGAAGAAGATGATTGAAGGAGAAAGTTTTTTAGAGCTTTTATGCTTGATCTGCAGAGCTTTCTCTTGCTTGTGTAGGCAAAAATCTTGTCTTCTGTGTGTCCTTCTTTTTTAAAGGTCACCCTCTATTTATAGTTGAGGGTGGAGAATTTTGATAAGCTTGAACTTCTTCATGATAATTATCTCTATTTTAATTTTGAAAGATAATAATCAATTAGGATATTTATAGACACGTGTCCAACTTTAATTGAAGAAAATATGTGTCTTCTTCCTTGTGAGTCCCATTTGAACAAGTGGCGCACCTTAATTGGCTTAAAACTTGTCATTTAAAGGCTGCATCATTCTGACACGTGGTGGCATTTTATTCGCCCCGTCTTGTAGGTTTTGACACATGGCAATGTTTGATCAGTCAAAATTTATGACTTTATAAAACACTTGGCGACTTTTGATTGGCTAAATTTCACATGTCTACAAATGCCCCATTGAGACTTGTTCACGTACATGCTCCAGCAGCGGTAAAAGTGAACAGGTCTCAAAATTTGGATCACATTTTACGTCAGTGGAAATTTTTTTTTACGTATTTGTCATTGACTTTTTAATCTTGAAATTTGATGTGAACCATTCTTGAGTTGGAATCTTGAATCTCCAAATTCAGTAAGGAATTGGCAGTAAAATTATTTATTATTATTATTAATTTTTTTTAACAACTCCAAATCTAATAAGGAATTGTTGAAGATAAACTTGATCCCCTTGGAATTAATCATAATTCCAAATTTGATGAGGTTCCAAATTTGATTGAGTTTCAAATTTGATGAGGAATTGGGACACAAATTTGAGTAGGATTTGAACTTATAATCATAAAAGGATTTAGCTTTTCCTTCTATAAAAGGACTTAGTCCCTTCAGATTTTGCTTCAGTAAAAAGAAAATTCAATTCTAGCAGTGTGCCGCAGGAGTCTGCATGAGAAGCTTTCTTCTTCTCTTGAGCTTGAAGAATAGTTTACCTAATACTTTCTTAAAGCAACAAGCAGTAATTGGTTTGCAGCAGCCCTTTTCTTTGATTTCTCTCTGCAGCAACAAGGTCAGCGAGCAGCAATTGTTCTGCAGCAAATTTTTCTCTTACCTTCCCTCTACAGCAGCGAGGTAAGTGCTTTGTTTCCAATCAATTGTTGCATTTGCTTTGTTCATATATCACACGGATACACCATACCTTGTCATGGTCCACCCCTTAAAATATTGTCTTTTAAGCAAATCATTGATATGAGAACTTGTGTCATGACATGACCGGATTGAAAATATATTTTCTTTCTTGTATTGTAGCAAGTAGCAAGAAATCTCTTTATATGAATATATGCTTTGCCTTTTGTTGATGGGAGCTGCACTTTACCCGTACACAATTCTTAAAGCTTTTCCCTTTCCTTTGCTTTTTTTTTTTTTCCTTTTAAAGTTACCTTTACTTAAACTCCTTAGCACCGAACATTTCAAACCTTGAGAATTCAAAAAAGAATCTGGACAACATTCATGCGCAGAAAACATAATTTTCTCCACAAGCCATTACTATGGCCTGCGGTTTTGTAATTCTTTTTTTTTTCCCTCGGTTCAGGAGTCTTGATTTCAAAACAAACACTGCTTTTCCCCTTTTAGTTGATGTAGCCAACACAGTTTCTATACGCACTTTATCTCTGAGACTTCAACCTCATTAATTCATTCGATTAGAACCAAAACCCACGCCAACTTGGAGAACAAGTAGATCACGTACATGTTGATAAATCTCTTTTAGTAATGTGTCTTCGGTTTTTAATGAAAACAGATAATGGCTCTGTCTTATTCTTTGATCTAATATCACGGAACACATCCCACAAAAAGCAGGGAAATTTCTTTTCTGTCTTCTTGCAGGGAAATTTCTTTTCTGTCTTCTTGATCTAGACAAAAAAGCAAATAAAAATAAATAAAGAATGAATCTTAGATTCAATGTCCCATGAACATATCATCATTGGGATGGCAAGTACAGAACCTATGCAAACTGGCACTCACTGCAATTAGGAATTCATTGTATACTGTGGAGGGATAGAGCTCTAAAGTATGAAATCTGAATCTGTTTTAATGGGACTGCTGCTAAGGCCATTCAAATTTGATGAAGTGTCGCCCATATCCATTTTGGTTGATGAAGGGCCGCCCCTTCACAATTAGACATTATCTATTAACGGTTTTGTAGCCGGAACCTTTCAATTTGATGAAAGGCCGCCCATTCACAAATTGCCAATGTCACCCAACTTTGATAAAGGATCACCAAATCCATTCTGATTGATGAAGGGCCGCCCCTTCACAATTGGACATTATTTGTTAATGGTTCCGCCACCGGAGCCTTTCAATTCGATGAAGGGCCGCTCCTTCACGAATCGCCGACGTCACCCAACTTTGATGAAGGATCGCCAAATCCATTCCAATTGATGAAGGGTCGCCCCTTCACAATTAGACATTATCTATTAATGGTTCCACTGCCGGAACCTTCCAATTCGATGAAGGGTCGCCCCTTCACGAATTGCCGATGTCACCCAACTTTGACGAAGGATCGCCAAATCCATTCTGATTGATGAAGGGCTGCCCCTTTACAATTAGACATTATCTGTTAATGGTTTGCCGCCGGAGCCTTCCAATTCGATGAAGGGCCGCCCCTTCACGAATTGCCGACATCACCCAACTTTGACGAAGGATCGCCAAATCCATTCTGATTGATGAAGGGTTGCCCCTTCATAATCCATCAAGTTGATGTTAGGATTCACTCTCTAGGCGTTGTGTCATTGACTAGTCTTTTTCCATGAGTTCTATTCTTCCTTTATGGTGCCACCACCATGGTTGGATAGAACCTTCATGGGAAATCTTCCAAATACATGCCGCCCATAATATTTATTCCTTGCTTGTAAATTTTAGCACATCGTGCCACTAATGATCAATACATTGCTTTATTGTCATAGTCATGTCTATTATCGCTTCTGTAATGCTCAACTTCTTGATATTCTGCCTAACAAGTATGTCAATGTCACTTTTCTTTCTCTTTATTTTTTCAGGAAAAGCTCATACAATGGTAGTATTCAGAGATCTTTCTTCTTTAACGAAGAAGTATTTGCTTATTTTGAGGAATGAAAGCTATCTGGAGGGGAATGCCATAAAACTGCTTATTCACAAACCATTAATCGGCTCATTTGCCGACACGTAGCCAAAACCTAGTGGCTTTCCCAACCTGTCCAATTGGACATTAGCAGCCACTCGGGACAGCGATTCTAAAGTATTCTTGCAATCTTCACTCCACAAGATTTCACCAAGTCACTTTAAAGAATTCTCCACTCTGGAATGCAGAATTATCTCTGGCAAAGCACGTTGGGGCCCCACTTTGAAGATTTACGGCGAATTTTCCTTTATTCCCAATTATTGGGAATGGCTTGAAGATGTCTTAAGTCGCAGTCACGAAATCTTGAAGGAAGTGTGCATTTATAAGGCCGTGTATGCGTCTTTGTTCACTTATGACCAAAATTCTAACATCTTTCGAGCATTTTGTGAAGCGTGGTGCCCTCAAACAAATTCACTACATACTTCTGTAGGAGAATTGTCTGTCTCTCTCTGGGACCTACACATCCTCGGAGGACTCCCTATATTTGGGAAGTTCTATGATGAGTATATCCCATGCATGGCGGAATTGACTGGCAAAGATGAACTGGGCAAAAAATTTACTCCGAAGAGCTGTGAATATTTATTCAAAGCATTCCACACTATTCTTACAAACGGCGATAAGAAAGAAAGTGTTTCTATTGAAGATTGGATTGCATTATAGTATAAGGGAGCCTCATCATATGTTAAGCCTCCACCACGGAAAGCAAAAAGGTATTCTCGCAGCAAAGCCACTTGGAATTCAACTGGATACATTGGCAAGCCTAAGGAGCGGTCGGAGGAAGCCAAAGTCGTTTTCGTCAGCCTTAGTATCGATGATGACTTGGTGGAGCAAACTTATCTCACCACATTGTTGTCTTGCTGGTTATGCACCTTTGTCCTTCCAAGCGAAGAAGTCAACACTATCCGGCCAGCCACCTTCAAAGTTGCAAGCATGATAGCATCTGGTCAAGAAATCTGCCTTGCTATACTTGTCTTAACAAGTATCTATAAGGGCTTGAACAAGATTGCAAACTTACCCGCTCCTGGACGGTCAGAGTCTTATTTTCCTGTTCACTATCTTTACGCATGGCTTGCATATTACTTTTATACTCATTACCTCATCCCGATCGTACTAGCTGGCCCCAAGATAATTGAATTCTGGAGAGGGTGCCGCCAAGTATTTCGACGGACTCGCTGCTCGAACTCTCATCCATAAAGGCGATGGTATATCTTGGAATTCTACTTCACGATTTAACAATGTCAAGGGCTATTTATTGATAAGAAAGTCGCAAACAATCCTCAAGGCCTTGCTTATTTCATCAGCATCCGTTCTAGTCGCTTAGTCCTTCGTAACGGTGACTCCTTCTTTGTAGAGCCATACAGCCCCCATCGTTTTGGTCGCTAATTCGGATATTGTCTAGAGATTCCAAATGAGCTCGAAAGAGATGAACGCATCACCACTTCAGACATGGCCCTTAGACATTGGCGGATTAATGTTCATTACAAAATTGAATCAAAAGCATTGTTCCCTTCCTTACCAATCAGTTTTAGAAGACACACTACCACTTCTTTTCAGCAATGGTAGGAAAAGGTACATAATGATCATCTCACAAAGGCAAAAGATCTTCTGCACAAAGTACCCATCCTGATCCAACAAAAGCTAAAAAAGGTAAAAGTGAAGAAGATGAAACACGTCAAGGAGCCAAGCCTCCAACCAAGAATGCAAAGGATGTGAAGGATATGAAAAGTGCGTCAAACAAAGCAACAGCTGCCAAGAACATGGAGACTCCTGCTTGCGGCCTTCCACATATAGTCTCCAAACCCTTGGGCAAACCTACGATGGTTCATAATGTAATCAATAAGCGTGCTATTCCTCAAGAAGGAGAAGAAAGCAGCACAAGCAAGGAAGACTGCAACTGGAAGAGATTGCCAAAGAAAGCGAAACCCTCTGTCATAGATGATTTGAGACTTGAGGAGAATTTCTTCGATGGTGTGCCTTCTGCTTCTATTCTACTGGAAGACTTAGCAGAGGGGTTGTAATTGGAGAATCTCGAGATGCCTAATGGAGACACCGTGTCGATTTCCGAAGGAAGTGTGGGTTCGGTCGACGGTCCTGACTCCTTTGACTTACTTGCTCGAAGACGCGAAGACCCCACTGTGACCGAGGCATTGGAGTCGGTAGCTACACCTGAATCAACTGCTCGCGAAAGGACTTCAAATATCGCTCTTATAGAGGCATCACCAAAATTTCCTATAATGCCAACACATCATGCGCCTTCTGTGATATCTACATTTCAAGGAGAGGAATATATTTTTGAATGTCAACGCAACTATCTTCAATCCTTATGGAAAGGAACCTCTCAAAACATTGCTACACACCATTTCGATCTTCTTAATTCTCTCGAAGAAGAGGTCGGAAAAGTGATGAAAGAGATGGAGAGAACTAACATAGTGGATGTCTCACCCTTGAAGAACTTACTTGCAACATTCTTTCAAAACATCGGACACTATAATTCTGTTCACTCTGGTTCCATGGAGAAAATGTCGAGAGAAATGAAAATAGAATCACTAAAAAAAGCTAAGCATTCTGTTTTTGATGCTGAAGTTGAAGAAAGCAAAATGGTTAAAGATGTACAAGCCCTTCAAGCAACAGTTGCCAACATCGACTCCGAAAAAACCTAATTGAAGAAAAGGTTAGAAGACCTACGCATCCGGAGAGAAGAGACAAAGTCCTTACTGCTTGAGCGAGAAGAAAAGTTACTAAAACTACAAGCTAATGTCTTGAGCCTCAAAGAAGAAGTTTCCGCCATTGAAGATGCACAAGTGCGAAGTGATGAAAACACCCAGTACTTGAAGAAGATGGAGGAGTTACTAGAAACAAGTCGAAAGGAGTTAACAGATTTCAAACTCTTTCCTTAGTTGTTTTTTTTTTCTTCATTTATTTTCTTTTAGAAAGAAGTCTATGTAGAAACAGTTTTTCCTTTTCTTGATTGAAATGAAATTATATTCCTCTTCAATTTTAAACTAAGATAGTTTAACTTTGAAAAAAAAAACTTTATTTAAAGGACTGAACTTGAAATAGAATTCCAAGATGCCTACGTACCCCAAAGGGGATCAAGCCGAACGTAGTTCAAGTTTGAATAAATTTTTTTTTTTTAAAAGATGGCTGAACTTAAAATAAAATTTTAAGTTGCCTACATACCCAAAAAGGGATTAAGCCAAACGTAGTTCAATTTTGAAGAAAACCTTTTTTTTTTTTTTAAAGATGACTAAACTTAAAATAAAATTTCAAGTTGCTTACGTACCCAAATGGGGATCAAGCCAAGCGTAGTTCGATTTTGAAGAAAGTCTTTTTTTTTTATTTTTTTGTTGCCATTCACAGTTTAAGCTCGTGCGAGCTAGGAGCATCTCTTGAGTTTCAGGGGTAGAATTGCTTCAAAAACTTGCCATTGATAGGGCCAATTCTTAAGCCATCTTCAGCAACAAGTTTGTAAACACCATTGGAATAAACCTCTTGTATCACGTATGGGTCATCCTACTTGGAAGTGAATTTATTTCCTGTCCGGTGTGTGGTGATGATAGGTCTTCTCACAGCAAGCACCAAGTCTCCCTTTTTAAAAGAACGGGGGCGAACTATTTTATTGAAGGCTCTAGAAAGGCGAGCTAGATAGCATTCCAGCCGTTGCTGCGCTTCCAGCCTATTTTCATCAAGGGCTTCCAGTTTTTCAAAACACAGACGAGCATTATCTTTTTGAGTGAGACCTTCTTGAATGGCAATTCGTAGTGAGGGAATTTGGCACTCAAGAGGCAAAACAACTTCCACTCCATAAACCGGTGAATAAGGAGTAGCTTGGGTAGATGTTCGATGAGTTGTTCGGTACGCCCAAAGAGCTTCTCCGATTCTCTCGTGCCAATCTCTTTTTGACTTGGCTACCAATTTCTTTAGTAGATTTCCCAAGGTTTTGTTGAATGCTTCGGCGAGACCATATGCTGGTGCATTATACATAGAAGAATTATGTTGCTTAAAGCCAAACTTCTCACAAAGTTTATTCATCAAACTATTATAAAATGGCTTTCCATTATTTGTGATGATGTAGCGCGGCACACCGTATCTAAAGATGATGTTTGTATGAATGAACTCCACGACGGTTTCTTTCTTCACCTCCCTTAATGGCACAGCTTCAGCCCATCTGGAGAAGTAATCAGTTACAGCTAGAATATGAAGATGACCCGCAGAAGATTTAGGTAAAGGCCCTACTACATCTAGCCCCCATGCATCAAATGGCCAAGAAGCAATCGTTGGATGGAGTGGCTCTGGCGGTTGATGTATGAAATTTGCATGAAACTGACAGGCTTGACACCTCTTGGCAAACTCTAGACAGTCCTTTACCATGGTTGGCCAGTAATAGGCCATTCTCTTTATTCGAAAGTGCAGCTTAAGGCCTGACTGGTGAGCACCCCATATACTAGAGTGACTTTCTTCTGAGGGTTGCATTGCTTCACTTTCTCCAAGGCAACGAAAGAGCAATCTCTCAAAAGAACGGCGATAAAGTGTACCATTGTAATAAATGAAACGTGGAGTGCGCCGCCTTATGTTAGTTCTTCTATGTGGATTCTCCGGCAACTTTCCATATTATAGATAATCGATGAGCGATTATTGCCAATCTTCTTTCTCAATTTCGAACACCGAAATAGCATTAGCTTCCCTTTCATTATTATGCTCACCATTAAAGTGTGGAGGAATTACCCATCTTTGACATATTGGAATTCGGGCCTCTACGTCGGGTAGTGCAAGAGAAGATGCAAGCTTCGCCAATGCATCTGCCTGTCTATTCTCCCTTCTTGGCACATGCTCTAGAGTGACATCGCCGAGCCATCCAATCATTCGGGTGGCATAATTGTAGTAAGGCACAAGTTCAAGCTTTTTCACTTCATAAATGTTAAGGAGTTGATTAATTATCAGCTTTGAATCCCCATACACCTCAAGTCGTAGCTGCTTCATGTCAGCAGCTATTTCTAGCCCGAGTATGAGAGCTTGATATTCAGCTTCGTTATTTGAGCATACTTATGTTAGAGTAAAGGCATAAGGTAGCACGTCTCCTTCCGCAGTGAGAAACACTATACCAGCCCCAGCACCCTCACGATGAGCAGCACCATCAAACTACATCTTCCACGGTAGTCGCAATTCAATGAAGAGGATGTCCTCATCTGGTAATTCTTCGAATAATTCCCAATCAGCAGGTATAAGGTGATCAGCCAAGAAATCAGCTAAGGCTTGTCCTTTAATTGCTTTTTGAGGCACATAAATGATCTCAAACTCTTGAAAAAGAAGAGACCACCTTGCTAATCGATTAGACAAGACTGGTTTTGCCATGATGTACTTAACAGGGTTAGCCTTAGAGATGACATAAACAGTGTGAGCTTGAAAATAATGGCGTAACTTTTGAGCAGCAAACACCAGAGCTAAGCACATTTTCTCAATTGGAGAGTAATTCAGCTCCCAAGGCGTCATCATCCTACTCAAGTAATAAAGAGCATTCTCCTTCCCTTCATCATTCTCTTGAACAAGAAGAGCCCCTATTGAACGTTCTTGAGCGGCAATGTACAAAACTAATGGTCATCTCGGAACAAGAGCAACCAATACCGGAGGTTTCATTAAGTAAGACTTGATGCTCTTGAAGGCATTACTACAAGCTTCATCCCACTCAAAGGGAACTCCCTTTTTCATAAGGCGACTGAATGGTTGACATCGACCAGCCAAATTCGATATGAACCGATGCAGATAAGCTAACCACCCTTGTAAACTTTTGAGCTCATGAATATTTCGAGGCTCAGGCAGCTTTAGAATAGCTTCAATCTTTAATTGATCGATTTTTACGCCACGATGTCGTACAATGAATCCCAAGAATTTTCTGAATGTAACTCCAAAAGCACACTTCAAAGGATTCATCTTGAGTTAGCATCGTCACAATCGGTCAAACACTTTCTTCAAATCTTCAAAATGACCACCGATTTATTATCTTCACAACTAGATCATCAACATAACATTCAACATTTTTATGAAGCGTGCCGTCAAAGATCTTCTGCAATGCTCTTTGATATGTAGCCCCAGCATTCTTCAACCTAAAAGGCATGACTTTGTAACTATAAATTCCTTTTGGCGTACGAAAGGCCGTCAACTCCTCATCTTGTGGCGCCAGTCGAACCTGATTATAACCAGATGAACCATCCCTGAAAGATAATGCCTCATGTCCAGTAGTGGCATCTACCATGAGCTCAGTTATGGGCAATAGAAAGTCATCCTTAGGGCAAGCATTGTTGAGGTCTCGAAAGTTAACACAAATTCGAATTTGTCCGTTTTTCTTTTTAACAGGGACAATACTTGAAATCCATGTTGGGTACTTTACTTCTCGAATAAAGCCAACTTCAATAAGCTTATTGACCTCTGCTTCAATTCTAGGGATCAACTCCAGTCAAAAGCGTCGTTGGGCTTGTTTAATTGGTCGAACCCTATGTTTTACTGCCAAGTTAGGGACAGCCACCTTAGGATCTAGCCCAGGCATTTCTTTATAGCTCCAAGCGAAGACATCCTTATATTCAGACAGTAGCTCCACGTATAATATTTCCTCTTCAGAAGTAAGAAGAGCACTTACGTAAACCAGCCGAGGGTCATCTAATGTACCAAGGTTGATTTCCTTCAAGTCATCAACAGTGGATCTAAAGCCTTATTCGAAAGCTAGTAGAGCATCCTCCGCATCTTCCTCAGGATGGTCTTCTCCATCAAGAGCAATAATATGGTATGAAGACGCAACACTTTCTATAGTGGACGGCACATCCGATGCTTCGGGGAGAGTTTTGGTGGTTACCACTGTTTTTAGTCTCATCTTCAATACTTCGTCAGTAGTCACTACCATAGTAGTATGGCACTCCACAGGAGCAGGTGGAGTGTACCCAATGCCAATATGAGAATTTTGAACAGCATAGCCCTTTTGCTTGAGTGTGTTTTGAGTTGAATTTAAACCATGAGCCTTTTCCCCAATGGCTTCAGATAATAGTTTCCCTAAGGCATTGGACTCTTGAGGACCATATCCGGCCCTTGCAAGAAGTTTATAAGCGATTGGGTCAAAACCTTCTTTTGTTCTTTGCGAAGGCAAATCTCCATGCTCCACTACAGAACCTTGTGTTGGTCGCACAAATCCCTTCAATGGTGTAGAAAGCTTCATCGGGCTAAGGCTGGTGATAGGAAAGGTCAAACCTTTCAAAGCTTGATCCTCACTATTCTTTAACTTGGACATATAGCGAAAAACCAGGGGCACCTTTGAAGTTTTTTTCTTAGGCTTCTTATCCTCGTTATGACTTTTCTTATTTTGCTCAACTCCTTTCTTTTTGTTGATAGAAGTAAAGTCTTCAAGGATCAGGACTTCATTATCCTTTTGAAACTTGTAGGTCGATGAAGAGATAACAGGTTGTAATTTTTTCACTATGATATTCGTCATGTAAAACTTAGCATCAGCAAAATGTGATTCTGCTTCAGTGAAAGGTTTGTCATCAGCAACAACCTTTTCTATGACACCGTTGTGGCAATATTTGAAGCATTGGTGGAGGGTAGATGGAACAACACCATTCTCATGTAGCCAAGGTCGCCCTAGCAACATGTTATATGAAGTCTTAGCATCAATGACGTGGAATAACGCACTTGATGTCATGTCATCGATGAGTAAGTCGAGACGAAGAACTCGAATAGCTCTTTGTCCTCCTTGATTAAACCCTTGTATCATCAAGCGACTAGGAGAAAGCTCTTCCATCATGACGCCAAGTTCTTTCGCAGCACGAAGAGGTAAAATGTTGACAGTTGATCCACCATCCAAGAGCATCCTATTGACTCTTTCCTCCCGCGCGTATCCAATGATGAAGAGAGGACGATTGTGTGGCGTTGAGCCAAGCAACATATCTTCATCTGAGAATGTGATATTTGACATGCAAGAAACACAATTATTTGAACAAGATTGGACATCATGCTCAACCGAAATCTGCGTAGGTGACGAAGGTAAGTCCTCAACATGCTTAGGGGATTCTTCAACATCTACGTCATTACATGTAGCCACATCAGCTTGCCGCAATGATTTTGGGAGGAACTCCCACAGGGTTATAGGAGTGCGTGGTTTTTGGACATATGCATCCTTTGGTAATGCCAACGCTACCTTCTTAGCCTTTCTCTTATTTTGTTGCTTCCTTGCCTTGGGCTTAGCAGAAGCACGGTTTGATTGCACGTGTTGAGAACGACGTGGCTTTGGATTTCTTTTCCTTCTACGGGTGACGAGGGTCCATCCTTCGTCATCTGAGGTAGCCGACTCGATCACATTATCAGTATTGCCCCCATTTGTGGATGACTGAACTAGAGGAGCAAGTGATGGGCGGTCAACTAGGCTAATTGATCCAAATTGAACCTCTAATCTGGGTGATGTAGGGATGTGTCTTTCAAGGTTTTGATTTCCTCCATTGACGACTATGAGGTCAAAGGACCCAAAGACAATGGCGGTTTGATTGGTCGCTACCACTTCCTTTTCTTCTTCCAACATAATCTTCCCTTGGCTAGCTAATCCCAAGATTTTTTTCCTTCAGAACGAAACAACGTTGGATTGGATGGCTGACCAAACGATAGTACTTGCAGTAGTTCGGGTTATTAACCTTCCTAGCTTCCTCAGGTCGTTTCATCTCTGGGAGCTCAATAACATTCAATTCTAATAGTTGATCAAGCATTTTAGGGACTTTAGCATCAAGAAAAGGGTACTCATTAGCTTCCATTTCTTGTAACGTAAGTTTCTTCCTCTACTTAGCTTGAGTAGAATCAGTTTTCTCTGCTTTTTTCTTCTTAGATTGAGCAGAGATTTTGACTGGTACCGTGATTATACTCATGGATTCTTTAGTATTTGGTTTAGAGAAAGACTTGTTGCCTCCTTTTCGATTGTCAGGTTTATTTTCTCCTCTACGATGATCTTGGAAAGGTGGCCGTTGACTTCCATTTGCAGCAATGCTAAGCTCCATATCATAAGCTCGCGTTGCCAATTCTTCAAAGGTTTTGGGCTTGATTCCTTGAAGAATATAACGCAGTCCCCATTGTATGCCTTGGATGCACATCTCAATTGCAAAAGTCTCGCACAACCTATCCTTGTAGTTAAGGCTCAGGTTTCTCCAGCGGTTGATGTAGTCAACGACTGGTTCATCTTTCCATTGGCGAGAACTGGTAAGCTCGATCATACTAACAGTACGATGAGTATTGTAGAAGCGATTCAAAAACTCTTATTCTAATTGCTCTCAACTATCAATCGTGCGAGACTCAAGGTCATAATACCAATCAAAAGTGTTGCCCTTGAGAGTGCGAACAAATTGTTTGACGAGAAGATCTCCATCAATTCCAGCATTGTTGCATGTTTCCACAAAATGGGCAACATGTTGTTTTGGATTACCTTTGCCATCGAATTATTGGAACTTCGGTGGTTGGTAGCGAACCAGCATCTTCAGCTAATCGATCCTTTGAGTGTAGGGCATGGCATAAGTGAGAGAAGATTTCAGAGTCCCCTCGTACTTATCCTTAATAGCTCCTAGGATGATCTCCTTCAGTTGGTCGACAGGGATTGATCCATCAGCCGAAACTTGTAAGTTATTCTGGGTCTCTTGCTGTTTAGCAGAAGACTCAATAACATCTTGTAATTTTGGAAGGTTGTCAGCAGGTTGGTTCGATTCTCCCAAACTCTCTATCTTATTCATCATAGACGTTATTTGGACATCACGGTCTTCCACCATTTTGCATAGTGCCTCAACAGTTTTTGTCAAGGCAGCAAGTTGTTCCTCCATGGCAAGCGCGTTTGTTGTCATGACAGGCCTAGCAACAGAGCTGAAAGAACCAGTAGAGACATCCAGTAGGTTGAGCTTTGACTGGGGAGTACCAGAAGATGAACTAGAGTCGAAGCTAGTTGCATCCTTAATCTCTTTACCAACGTGTTGAGGCTTTGAAGCAGAGTTTGTAGACATTGAAGGCTGTGAGAAAGCCTTTTCCAACATTGCAGCAATGTCCTTTGCCCTCAGTGCAACAGTTTCTCATTTGCCTTCTAGAAGGTCTGAGGAAGTTGTTGATGTCTTTGGTAAATTCGAACCAAAAATAGGAATTGGTTTAGGAAGAAGCGAGGTTCGAGCTAGCGTCTCAGTAACAGCCCTTGCCTTGCTTCGAGTCATTGGACCGGAACTTTGAGTGCCCGAGCTAGTGTGAAAAGTTGCTGAAGATTTAGAGCCTCCAGCCTTGCTTTGAGTAGCCTTAGAATTGTCCTTTTTAGGAGCCATTGCAAAGTTGTTTGGATTTGCTTGTCGAAGAGGAGAGATGAGAGGCAGAGAATGTCCCACCGAGCGTGCCAGAAATTTGTACACACAAATTTCTTGTCTAAAATAATAAGACAGAAAATCGTAGTAACAAATTGATTTTTACCGCTTTTGAATGAGTGGATTACAATCTCTGAAACAATTTCTAATCAAAGAAATTAATCCTCTGATTCTTCTCTTCTAGAACGTTGACTCGAGGGCTTGAAGCTTGATCCTGAATCGCATGCCGTGTTCTTCTCCAATTTATGCGAAGAAGATGATTGAAGGAGAAAGTTTTTTAGAGCTTTTATGCTTGATCTGCAGAGCTCTCTCTTGCTTGTGTAGGCAAAAATCTTGTCTTCTGTGTGTCCTTCTTTTTGAAAGGTCACCCTCTATTTATAGTTGAGAGTGGAGAATTTTGATAAGCTTGAACTTCCTCATGATAATTATCTCTATTTTAATTTTGAAAGATAATAATCAATTAGGATATTTATAGACACGTGTCCAACTTTAATTAGAGAAAATATGTGTCTTCTTCCTTGTGAGTCCCATTTGAACAAGTGGCACACTTTGATTGGCTTAAAACTTGTCATTTAAAGGCTGGATCATTCTGACATGTGGTGGCATTTTATTCGCCCCGTTTTACAGATTTTAACACATGGCAATGTTTGATCAGTCAAAATTTATGACTTTATAAAACACTTGGCGACTTCTAATTGGCTAAATTTCTCGTGTCAACACAAGTATCTCCACCTCATCTCTCTTAACATCATTGTCAATCTCCATGCCAATACCCCATTCAGTGCAACAATACCTACAATTAATCTGCTGGTCTGCAAAGAATGGCCAACAAACCAGTGGAACTCCACTTCCTATGCTTTCTATGGTGGAGTTCCATCCACAGTGGGTTAAACCCTCCAATGGATGGGTGGTTGAGGACTTGCTCTTGTGAGCACCAGCTTGCTATATAGCCTATCTCCTTAGTCTGTTCCGAGAACTCGGGTGGAAGAATTGCGGAGTCACCAATAAGAAGGTCATACCTGATTATCCACAGGAAAGGTTGTTTGCTATTAGCAAGTCCCCAAGCTAACTCCGTCAGTTGTTGTGGTGACAAGGTTGCAATGCTGCCAAAGTTCACATAAACCACCGAGTTGGTTCCTTAGTGTGGAGCCATTGGATACACTCGGGATCCTCCTTCCAAAAATTGGATCCGATGGATTTTAATCCGTCCTCATGAGGAATCCGATTGAGCTGCAGCTGAAGAGGACCAATGGCGTAAACATGAGGAAACATAGATGAGAGTGCATCCAAAACATCAGCCTCCAAGGCTTCAAAGGTATTTAAAATAAGAGCTGAAGCTTTAGATGCTCTCTCGGCTTCTCCCATGGCGAATTGAAACGGAAAATCATTGAGATCTGTAATCCGAATAAAGGTTGGTAAATCCCGTAAACGGACATTTTTCATTCCTGGAATCCAGTCTATGACCGTGTCCAAATACCCATTTGTTAAATAGCTCTCATCTGCCAATAACACATGCCTATTTTTAGCTTTGGAAATTAATTATATGCATTTTCACAATGCCAAACACAATAATACTTTATCACCTCTAACTGGTT
Source organism: Euryodendron excelsum (assembly GCA_033060915.1). Taxonomy (NCBI): domain Eukaryota; kingdom Viridiplantae; phylum Streptophyta; class Magnoliopsida; order Ericales; family Pentaphylacaceae; genus Euryodendron; species Euryodendron excelsum. Next base: position 26,857,006 of record CM065394.1, on the reverse strand, counting down.
AACAATCAAGCAATGAGTTGCAGAGAAAAGGAACAATCAAAGAGGAACACATTAACTGCATATTTGATCAATCAGCTATGTCCTAGGCATAGGGTGGAATTTGAACTCTTCAATTTATATATGTAAATTATTTTAGTAAGATATGTGAGTGATAATAATACTACCATTGATATACCTTTGAGTGGTATGAGGCCTTTTTCAATGAGTTGAGGGAATTGTCTGCAGCCCATAAAACTACAAGCACCCATAATCCAGAAAACCACGCTGGGGATTCCGAGCTCTTCAGAAGCGGGGAGGATATTAGTCAACAAGGCACCATCAGTGATCAAACGAATCACTGGAGGTACACCTGAAGATGCAGTGTCATTAAGCTTGGCAAGTAGATCACGAAATGGACCCAACAAATTCTTTTGTATGGAATCGGCTAGAGCGTAGAGGTATTGGGCTGCATCAGTGTCCTCAGATGGAGGAAGACCGTCGGGTATGGTTACGAAATGAAAGCCAGGCAAGGAGTCAAGAGTATTGGGACCTCTGGACTTGAGTACGCGTTTGTGGTTGAACTCTGTGATGACAAATGTTATGTGAAAGCCCCTGTGGTGCAAGAGTTTGGCCATTTTGAGAAATGGGTTTACATGGCCTTGCAATGGACAGGGGAAACAAACGGCATGAGGCTTAGCATTTGCGACTGTTGAATCCATTTCTCTCTCTCTCTCTCTCTCTCTCTCTCTCTCTCTCTCGGCTACTGAACCGATCTCTCTCTATACTACCCCCACAAGTGTGTGCCAGTTTGTGTTGAAAAAGCTAATGCATTTTGTCTAGAAAATTTAGAAGCTCCCAAATGCAGTTCTCACATACCACAACTCATATTCTTTTTTGCTTCCTGTAATCCTCCAGATGCATTCAACTTAAATCAACAGTTCATCTTGTATTGGACAATGAATAACCAACTACCAAGCTTGATCCATAAGAAGACTAAAACCAGACTCCGATTGATTGGTGTAGTGTCAATCAAAGGTTGAAGAGGCTCACCGTTCTTCCAAAATCCGATTAGCTCAGTCAAGTTTCCAACAGTAACTGGTCTTCAAGACTTGTACGATTAGCCCTACCAGTAGTTTCACAGCCGTATGATCAACCGAGCCACTGCCACAACAATCATCTCAATCATCGACGGAAAGTAAAAAGCCAATGTTGGGCATGATTGTTCATCATGATTGTTCCCCTGTTTGGAAATTGATTTTGTTCCCCACAACCATCAAAACTAAAGTTGTTTATGTTTTGTTTACAAGTAGTGCATTCTCAGTTCCTGATGCTCATCACTGTCAATCGGCTGCCGACAGATCTAGACCAATGAATTTTAAGGTTAGGTGATAGTGCTCGTCCCTTCAGTCAACTATACAGCCATTCATGTTTTCTTGGCAAGTAGTGCATTCTCTGTTCCTGATTCTCATCACTGTCAACTCTCTTGCTGTGTAGTGATTACACATTCGTTGCTCTCCCCCCCCCCTCTCTCTCCATTCATACTGATTGTACAATTGGAGTTACTAATTAAAAACTATTATTTTTATTTATTTATATATTATTTATTATTTAATAAAAATTTATATTTTTTTAATATTTTTATGTCTTGTGTAAATTTAAAATTAAAATTAAAATTGAACAAGACAATGCACATATACATTTAGATGTTATGTGTATATATATTAATATATATAATATTATATAAGTAGGTGCACTTGTAGTTATATAACTATATATATGTTTTAAGTAATATATTATTATATTATATTTTATATATATATATATATGTATATGTATATTTGTAGGAGACAAAGTGAAAGAGTAGTAGGTGGTGGTGATAGACACGTGAAGAAAAGAGAAGAAAAAGACAAAAAGGAAAGCAAGAAAAGAAAGAAAAGAGAAAGAAAAGAAAGGGAATAAATAGAGGAGTTAATCGGGTAGGAGAGGGGGGTCCAAAGGGAGCTAAGGTTAAAGAGAGGAAGTTACGGTAGGGAGCAGAAATTTTAGTAAGAGAATTTAGCATAGGAAATTTTATTAGTGATTAGTTTATTTTCATTTTCAATCTTGTATTTTGTTGTAATTTATATTATTAGCAAATATTTTTCAAATCAAGTCTTTTTAATAGTGTGAGTAGCTAATTTTATTCTTGGAACTAACTGTGAAGATCATTCGAGGATCTTGGGATTTCAATGGAGGTAATTGGGTTTTTATTGTATATCTTTGAATATTCTAATTCTTAGTAATTAATTTTAGATATTTCAAAAACGTAGATTTTTTACTATGTTTGGTAATTTTTATGCACAAATTTTAATTTGGTATAATTATTGCACAAATCTATGGTATGAATCAATGACTTTAAATTTATTATTCTACATTTAATTGAATGTTTGAGTTACAATACTTCTGTTAGAATTTCGGGTGAATTGGGTAATCGGATCAATTTGGTCAAAGACCAGTTTACTTTGAAGTCAAATCAACAGTCATTAATCTCCCTAAAACAAACTATTTTTATTTGGTTACCATTTTCTGTGCAATTGTCTAATTTTCATCGGTATTATTTAAGGTGAAATTCAAACTAGTTGGCTTTTCAACTGAAGCCATTGCAACACTACGGTGTTTAGTGTAACTTAGTGGGTCTCTAATCTTTTACTGTGGGTGAATTTTAGCACCTAATTTTGCATATTTTATTATTCGTTCTCTGATAATCAACTCCGGTCTTACCAAATTTTTATTTACTGCTTCGTCGCACCTGCATTTGAGTGTTCTAATAGATTGTCATATTCTGAGCATAGTCGATCCCCGCAAATTCATTAACACCAACACCTCATGAGAATGCTCAAGAAGTGTCTGAGGAAATGTTGGAACGGTGTGGGTACAAAAAGAGATTAAAGAATGGTCAGTCACCTTGTTGTCGATATAGGATCTTGGTGAAGGAAGGATCCTTGTGTCCTACCCAATATCTCTGGGTATAGGAAGGAGCCTTGCATCCTATCAAGATTCTGATAAGCTTTATTTTCCTAATTCCTTATTAATCAGTTGCACTCTAATAGCTTTGCTTGCATTTCTCCCTCTTTTTTATATCATCCTCACAGTTATTCAATCAACAATCACTTTATTTTCTTCCATCTCATCTCTGGTCAGTATTATCCAACCCCCTCTTTAGTTGTTTGAAGTTTCCCAACAATCCCTCACCTTCCACTTCGAGTTTTTGGTAAGTTCCTCGCATCCTACCCATCTTTGGGTGGAGGGAGGACCACTGCTTAGTCTTAGTGTACAATATAAGATGTTCACACTATTTGTGGATAACTTGCCATTAAATATGTATAATGTCTGGTTAAGAAATATATTCTCCAAATATGACCGTGTGAAGGATTGCTTCGTACCAAGAAAAACCATAAAGGTATCCAACACAAGATATGGGTTTGTGCGTTTTCAATACAGAAACGAAGCAAAAAGAGCTATGGGCATGCTCAATGGAGTGTGGTTATTAGATCATCAGTTAAGTGTGAAGATTGCAAAATATGGGAGTGATAACAGAGTTCTTTGGAAGGCAAAGGAAACAAGAGATAAGAAAGAAGAAAGATGCAGTAAGTCAGAAGATAAGCAATGAAGCCTATCGAGATGACAGATCATTCAAAGAGGTGGTAACAGGATCAAAGGACATAAGGGTAATAGAAAATGAAGAGGAATACTCTATTCACAAATTTCATGTTGAAGCAGAGTTAATAAAGGAAGGATGGTTACAGAGTTGTGCAATGGCAATAGCTACAAATCCAAAATCAATTCATATGATTGAAGAGGCAATGCTAAGTGAAGGGGTAGGCTGCATAAGGGTGAAACCACTTGTGGGGGGTTGGGATTGGAAGGTCCTACTACAGTTCGATGATATAAGAGAGAAACAAGCCTTGTTGGAAGGGGCAAGAGAGTGGCTGGACCAATGGTTCTTTTCAATCTACGAGTGGTCATATAGGAATTTCAATTATACAACTATTGGGTAACAATAAGAGGGGGTACCCCTACAAGCATGGAATGAGAACACCTTCAAAAAGATAGGCAGCCAATGGGGTGAGGTGTTAGCAATGGATCACCAAACTTCATAAAAGAACATCTTAGAATGTGGCAGAATTCTAATTTAAACTAAATCTCTGTTGAGAATTCAAGACACTATTAACTTAAAGGTGGGAAAATGGATGTATATGATATCAGTAATGGAAGAGTATGTCCAGTTTAAGTGTTGCGAATGTGCTCCGAAAAACAAGAAATTATCTCATGATCATTAGAAAGCTAATTCTCTGGAAAGTTTAAACACAATTACTAACTCAGTATCAAGTTCAATGAACAAATCATTTTCTAGAAGGATTGATGTTGAAAAGGGGTCCCTAAAGTAGAGGTAGATGTAGGAGGAAAATGAGGTGCTAGACAATGACATGGCTTTAATCAGCCAAGTGGCCAAATCGATTGCAGCAGAGATGGAAGGCATCAAACAAGTGGAAAGCTTGTTCGAGGATAGAGATTTAATGGGTGGGAAGGCTTTAGGAAAATCAAATGCATTATTATTACAGTTGGATAGCGAATCTGTAATTAGAGAGGATATAACCGAGAGTGAGTTAGGGATTATTAAGGACATACCTGAGGAAAATTTGAACGTTGAAGAAGAGGAAGCTGTTAGAGGGAAAGATAATGGACCTGAGAATAAATTTAGGTTGGAAAAGGAGGAGTTGGTCCATAAAGTAACCAAAGCAAAGAGCCCACTCAAAAAGACCCAAGTGTCTCTACAGAAACATAATGAAGACTGTGATAACAGAGGGGATGACGACGACAGTTGGAATCAGTTACTAAAACCAGAGATGAGAAGAATAAGCAAAAGAGGAATTGAGAAGAATAAGAAGATCAAGAAGGTATGGACAAAAAGGATGAATGGAGTCTTATCAAAAAGTAAAGAAAAAGTCAGAGACTATAATTCTTCATTGTCTTCTCCACCATCCCAAAATATCATAAACAGAAACAAGATAGTACTTAAAAATTTTAAAGTCCAATGTGTAGAGGAGGCCTTAAATACAATTGAGTTGGGGAAGAGATTAGGAATTCATTTTCATAATGAAGAAGATAAGCTCATTGAGAAATTAAAAGAAATGGAATGGAACGACATTGTCAATAGCCAGAAGATGAAGAAAAGGGCAGCAGGTGTTACGCCCCGTAACCCGGCCTATGCAGATTTAGGGTACATTACCAGCCAGTAGTAAGGCTACCCAAGGCTGCATTGCATAAACCAGTTCAACACCTGTGCATAAATCATTTAAAATGATATATAATTGCGGAATTCATAAATTAAAACACAACTCGTGTCATACAGGCAAAGTTGTCCTTAATCCAAAACATAAACATACATATGAGCCTATTCGGGGCTGCCATAGTTATATCATTTATAACATTACAAACATTAGGGTCCAGCCTAAATACACATAACATAATATAGGCCCGTGGGCCATAGCTCAAAATCCACATATGGCCTCCTCCTAGGGCCTCTCGAATTGGCTACCTGAAAACATTTGAGAAAACGTAAGCTAATGCTTAGTGAATAACAATGATGCATGAGCATGAAAATACCAGAGACTAACATTTATAAAACGATAGATAAACATTTATGCATATAAATCATGAACTTGAAACTTGTAGGCAAAGACGTGAAACCATAGATAGCATAAGCATCATGTTGAAACATTCTATTGTTTCAAAACATGGTATCATAAAAGAGAGATGCGACATATCTTTGCTTGTGATAAAGCTTAGCATAACTTGTCATAAACATTTGAACATATCATCGTTCTCGTTCTAAAACATAAGGGTATTATAACCCGACATCAGAGCTATACTCCACATCAATAACCGTAAAGGTCACAATTACGGCTCTTTAGGCCGTGGGACGTCTCCTGAACGTGGCGATAGTTTATTTCACATCGTAGGATCATCGTTGCTAATTTAAGGTCTTACCACGAAAGACCTCGAGTTGGCACCATACATTGGAAAAATTCTTGCGTCTCTTTCTTGTAAGCATTTTAGTCCATGGGTTTCAATTCATAACATAATATAAATTGCATACCTTTAAAAGTATGAGATCTATAATTGAATATAACATTGATGTATTAAAAATATATGTAAAATATTGTATGATATGATTTAAATTTAAAACATTTGGAAAGTAGTAGAATTTACTCATGGAATATCGTTACTCACCTTAATCCTCGTGAAAGGTGCTATATAAGGACGTTGCTACATATAGAGTACATAGAGACATCAAACACAAGACCCTAATGCAAAGCAAGAACATGAACACATTCTAATGTAGTCTCATTTGAAAATAGGCTTAAAGGCCTTTAATTTGATAGATTATGGGCTGTAAATACATTTCGCATGAAGAAGTTATGTCGCATAGAAAGTGAACTAAAATTTTGGAGAATAATGTGACTGATAGAATTTTGGGTCAATTTCAAAATTCAATATCTCCCAATCTATAAGGAATTAGAGTGCAAACTTTATATGGATACAAAGATCTATGAGTCTAGTTTCTAATGCTTCAAACGGTGCATCAATTTGAGTTTTGTAGAGCAAGTTATGCTCGTTTTAGTAAACACTGTTGGAGCTGAAGACAAAAGGGTCGACTCCTGAGCTGAAGAAATGAATCTGGGACCTCTCTGGACAAAAGGGTCAACTCCTGAGCTACAAAAACCCATATTTCAACCCGAAAATCCCCAAACCTCACTCAAATCAAAATCAAACTTCATCAAACCTTTCCCAAACTCCTCAAATGCTTCTAGGGTACAAAGATTGACCCAAGGAGACCACAATAACTCAAGATGGGGCAAAATAAACAAGCAAATCAAAGGGATCTAAGGTTTAAAATCTCAAACCCAACATGTACAAATTTAGGGGTTTTCAGCCCCAACTTCCAATCCATCAACATATGCTTCCAAGCCCTCAAAATCTAACCAAATGGGACTCCAAAGAGTCTCCAAACACAACAACACATAGGTATTTACATATATAAGAGGTTAGGGTTCATACCTTTCTTCTATGTTTCCTCAAGCTTCAACAATGGCTTCTTCCAACCTTCTTCCTCCTCTTCTCCCTCTCTTCACTTGTTCTTCTTCTCTCTTCTTTCTTTCTTCTTCTTCTCGGCAGGTGAGTGTGTGTGTGTGTGTGTGTGTGTTTGCTACAGGTGTGTGTGTGTGTGATTAGGAGATACACATGGGAATTAATCCCATGTGTGTCACACATGTGGCATATCTTATAACATGGGCCTTAATTGGTCAATATTGGCTCCATAATAACATAAAAATCATACAAGTGTTAAAATCTCACATTAATTCACAAAATCAAGGTTCAAGGCATTACAGCAGGGGGGATTAAATTAAAGTTAATTTGTAGTATGGGTGTTTGTGATTATGTGTCAATGAAGATATTAACTTGGAATGTCTTAGGGGGAGAATTAAGAGAAGCATGGTCAGGAAACTAGTGAAAGGAAGGGGAATAGATATACTAATGCTACGAGAAACTAAGTGGGAGATATGCAATGATTGGAAGGTAAAATCAATTTGGGGGAGTGAAGAAGGAGAATGGGTGACAGCAAACTTAGTAGGAACATCAGGGGGACTAATTACAATATGGAATAATAAGTTTTTTACTGCATCTCAAAAGGTGGTGGACATAAATTTTATCATGTTAAAAGGATGGATTCATGAAGGGTGGTAATATGTCATAATAAACATATATGGCCCAAGATTGGAGGACGACATAGAGCAATTATGGGATAAGTTAACTTCATTAATTCAAGCAGCTAATGTTTCAGTATGAATATGGGGGATTTTAATGAAATCCTAAGAATAAGTGAAAGATCTACTAGCACAAGATTGAATTCTGGAATGAAGGAGTTTAGGAAAGTTATCTCAAAGTTGAATCTAATGGACATCCCACTTCAAGGTAGAAGATACACCTGGTCAAATCTCTAAGAAAACAAGGTATGGAGTAGGTTGGATAGATTTCTGATATATTCGAAATGGAGTTCAAAGTTCAATTGTAGCCCATGGGGTTTACAAAGATTATTCTCTGATCACTGTGCTATCTTACTATCGGATGAAGAGAAGGATTGGGGGGCCAAAACCTTTTAAGATTTAAAAATCATGGTTCCAATCAAAAGAGTTCTCAGCTTTGGTACAAAAACAATGGTCAGAGTCAAAAATTAAAGGGTGGGGAGGATTTGTGCTACTAAAGAAACTCAATGAGTTAAAAAGAGGAATCAAGGAATGGAAAGTAACAGGAGCAGCAAACTGGAAGGATAGAATTAATGTTCTGGAGGCAGATCTTCAAAGATTGGATATTCAAGGAGAGAATCAAGGAAACAATCAAGAGCATATTTAGTTAAAAAGATAAATCAAGAGCAAGATAGCAAAGCTATGTCTGAAAGAGGAAGTAGATGCCAGACAAAGATCTAGACTGCTGTGGTTGAAAAAAGGGGACCTTAATACTAAATTCTTTCATATGTCTATGAAACTGAGGCAGAGAACATACTTCATAGGCCAAATAGTTAAGGAAGGGGTAGTGATCTTTGATCCTGGTCAGATTAAAGAGGTAATAATGTACTTTGAAGAAAGATACAAAGAGCCAATGACCAAAAGACCTATGTTGGTTAGTAATATGAGGAAGCAACTAGTCCAAGAAAATAAGGCTCTGGAGGAAGACTTCGAAGAGAAGGAAATCTGGGAGGCTATAAAGTCATTTAATGGGAGCAAGGCTCCAGGCCTAGATGGCTTTAAGATGAGTTTCATGAAGAAATATTGGAACCTTATTAAAAAAGAGGTAATTAGGTTTATAAAGGAGTTCAGTAGTAATGCAAGGATAGTGAAAGGGATTAATTCTTCTTTCATTCTCCTAATTCCAAAGGTGGAGCTACCAGATAATCTTGAAAGCTACAGGGCTATCAACTTAGTCTCATCTATAGACAAGGTTTTGGCTAAAACTTTGGCAAACAGGTTGAGAAAAGTAATGGGGGAAATTATTAATGAGAAGCAAACAGGTTTTGTTATGGGAACGCAGATCCTAGATGGAATACTTATTGCTAATGAAATCATTCATGCATGGAAAAGGGCCAAGAAGAAAGGCATTGTACTAAAATTGGATTTTCAAAAAGCTTATGATACTATGAGCTGGACTTACCTCTTAGAAATGATGGAGAGGATGAAGTTTGGACAGAAATGGATTAAATGGATTGAAGAATGTCTAACCTCTGGGAAAGTATCATTCCTTGTGAATGGTTCACCCACAAAGGAATTTGTTATGAAGAAGGGATTGAGACAGGGAGATGCCTTATCCCCATTCCTATTTAACATTACTACTGAAGGCCTGAATAAATTATTGACAAGAGCAACTGATCTTAACTTAATCAAAGGTACTAGATTGGGGTCAAAAGGAATCCAGATTACTCATTTGTAATTTGCAGATGACACAATAATTTTTTGTGAAGCAAACAAGTAGGAATTACACAATCTAAAGAAAATCCTGAGGTGCTTTGAGTTGATATCAGGTTTGAAGATTAACTATCAGAAGAGTGCAGTAAGTGCCATTGGGGTGGATCCAGGTTTCATTATAGAAGCATCCCAAATATTCAAGTGCAGAATTCAGGCTCTACCTATGAGCTATCTGGGATTAACAGTAGGGGCAAATCCAAGGCAGATTAAGTCATGGGATGGTATAATTAAGAAAATAAAAGACAGATTAGCTAACTGGAAGAGAAAGCACTTATCTATAGGAGGAAGATTGACTTTACTTAAAGCTATATTGGCAAACTTACCAGTGTATTATATGTCCTTGTTTAGGCTTCCAAAGGAATATGCAAAAAATAGAAAAGATTCAAAGGAGATTCTTGTGGGGTGATGAGGAAAAAATGAGAAAAGTTCATGGTGTGGGGTGGAATATGATCATTAGGAGCAAGAATAGAGGAGGAATTGGAGTAATACCACTTGACTCTCTGAATTCATCACTACTAGCTAAGTGGTGGTGGAGGTTTGCAAATGAGAAAGGTGCTTTATTGAGGAAGGTAGTGTGCCAAAACTATAGATATGATGAAAAAAGATGGCTCCTTGGGAAATGTGAAATCAAAAGATGCTCATACATATAGTCAGACATCTTAAAGGTAGGATCTGATCTGAATGTGTTCATGAAGAATCTGGAAACAAGAATGGGGAATGGTAGAAAAACCAATTTTTGGGAGAATAAGTGGAATGGGGAAAATCCACTAGTTAGTGATTTTCCTAGAATTTTCTCTCTATCACTACAGAAGTAAGCTTTCATTAATGAGATAGAGAAGGAAGGGGGATCCTGAAGCATGAGGTATAATAGACAATTAAGGGCTTGGGAGGAAGAGCAACATACTAAAATTATTGACAAATTACAAAGTAGCAGCAAAGATGAGTCAAGAGAGGATAAAATCATCTGGAAGTTGGAAAAGAATGGTATGTTCACAGTCAAATCTTGTTGTAGAAATATTGTTGATATAGGTAGTCAAGGCAGATTAGAGTTAAGTTTGATTTGGAAAATCAATGCTCCTCACAAAGTCCAAACATTTGGGTAGATAGTTGTTCACGAGAAAATTAAATAAAGTTAATGCTATTCAATAGGAAATGATTGCCTCAAAATAGTGATTTACTTTGCCATTCTGTAAGGTCTTTAAAGAAGATACAAATCATTTACTACTCAATTGCTTATTCTCATGGAAATTATGGGGTCATATTTACAAATGGGAGTGGCTAAATTCAAATAGCTTATTGAATCATATGCAGAGGTGGTTAAGCATAGATTTCAATCATGTTGAGAAAATGTTATAGGATGCTATATTTCTTGCTATCATATGGCACATCTGGAAGTCAAGAAATGATTTAGTGTTTAATATAATTTTAGTCAGGTGGGAGGAAGTTATGGATAATGTAGTGATTTAGGCAGCTCAATGGATTAAAGTAAAAAATCCAAAATCTTCTTTTTCAGTATCTAATGTGTTTTATTCTCTAAAGGGTGTTAGGAAATTGAAAAATTAAAGCAATGGAGATAGAGCTTATGTTTTAGCAGAGGGAATGCAGATGTTTTTGCTTGGTTGGTAACTCATCAACTATTTTTGGGTCTTTGTTTCTTCTTGTTCTTTATTGTATTGTAGTTCATTTGGTGAGGTTTTAGTGCAAATTGATGAATTGATGAATATCTCTTTGCCTAATCCTATCCCAGGATGTACTTCTCGATATTTTAATGAATTCCTTTCTTTTGTTGTTAAAAAAAAAATGCAGTTCTCACATAAATGCTACAGTTGAACAATGATGATGACTACTATAATAGAGTCTTAAGCCTTGCTAAAGTTTCAGCCACATGTGGTTTGAGATTGTGAAGATATTGTGAGCCAAGTGTTTATGGCCACAAAGTCTCATGATATTATGAAGTGTGCGATTGGTGTGTCGGCGAAGAGTGCCTATAAATATGTGTTGTCATTGTCTTGAGAAGTGAGAGAATGTGAAGAACTCCTCCATCAAATGTGAGAGAGTCTTAGAACTCCTCCACTAACGTGAAGAGTCTATAGAACTCTTTTACAAGGTGTGTCAAGTTCTCTATAGAGAACACCAACTAAGAGTGGTAGAGTCAAAAGGGTTATTTATGGGGCAACATTTAATCACAATTTAGAATTGTTATTTTTAATATAATGCTATACAGCCATAATTTTTGTACAAAACTTGTTTTCAGTAATTTTTTTTTACAACACCATAGTTTTAAGGAGAAAAAAATTATTTTCTAAATCTGGGGAATCGTTTTCATAAAAAAAAAAAATGAAAACGACGATATTTTAATGGTCTCATTTTTTGTTTTCGAGAACAAGAAAAAATTAAAAGTTCCTTTATTTTAAAAAATAAGAAAAAATTACAAGCAAATACGATATTCTAGTTTTCTTTTATTCACAATCAACAATAGGCCACTTGACTTCTATTTATTTACATATAAGCTTATAAAAATAATATATAAAAGAATTTTTAAAGAAAATTAACATTTTTGTTAGGATTTTTATTGATTGACAAATTTTGTAATTAAAACTTTTGTAGTATCACTTCAATTGATCTTTCATATAAATAGGTTTTAAGGGTTTGAGTGATATGTAGTTGTATAGGGTTGGAGATTCAAACAAATGCTAAGAAATATGTGAATTTCCAGAAGAAACTTCATCAAGTCAAGATCAATCTAGAGTGTTGAAGTTGCCTTGGCACTCCCTTGGAGCTGCCTCAAGGTTTGAAGAAGCAAACAGAGGGTTGGCATTGACTTGACGCCCCCTTGGCGCTGCCTTGGCATCGCGGCCACAGCCGACCAAAAGGATTCTTAAAGGACAACAGCTTAGCACCCCCTTGGCACTACCTTGGCCCCGCAACCACCACCTGAAGACTGTTTTGGAAATCTTCCTTATTTTGTTGGGATTGCTCTATAACTTCCATAAATGCCTATGCACAATTTCCTAAAAGGGTTTTGGACTGATTTGGAAGTCTAGATTTACTCAACCGCTTCTACTATAAATATGAGGTTAGAGGAAAGTCAAAGTTACGTTTTACACCTCCTCTCTATAATCTTAGAACAGTAAATATTATTAGAGAGACATCATTGAGAGTGCTTATTGTTCTTGTGAAGAAGATATTATAGAAGCCTCTCTATATTCCTTGGCAAGAAGAACAATTTTAAATCTTCAACAACTTAGTCTTGGTGGTGCATCGAGATGGGAATTTGTGGCGTGAAATTCGTCATGGTCCAAGCATGAGAGAATGGTAAAGCACGGTGTGCGAGCAAGTTCAGTTCAACTTAGATTCATAGATTTTGAGTTGGTACAATTGTAAGTTATTCTTATAAACCATTCGTTGTTTATAGTGCTTAAAAATTGAACTAGTATGTCTAGTGCTTGGTCGATTCCAATGGTGTTGTTATTTTTTTGACTGTGCATCTTGATGAGTTAATGGTATCTATGCTTAGATTCATATAATGAGGATGCTACTTAGTGTATTCTGTAGAACTCTCGAGCCTCAGTAAGGTTTAGTTCTTTACTCTCTATTTTAGTGATAATTTTCATGTTAATGAACCTAGTGTCTTTTGCGCACACTTAATGCTATTGACCTTGTTGAAATCATATATGTGGTTATTGTTAGTTTGAACTATTCTCATGTTCTTTAGAAAATCACATACTAGATTGACCTATAGTTATACGTCCTAACATCATTGTTGATTTCTACATACTCCTATATGACTCGATTGTTTTGCTTTGCTTTCATGCTATGAAAAGAAAAGAAAAGAAAAGATAATTTTTGCATGATGAAAAGGGCTACTAGTGAATTTGAGTGCAACTACCATTGTCCAAAGTGAATTAAAAAGATCATTAAAAAAAAGAACAAAAGGAGAAGGCTATCTGCTTATGCATATGAAAACCACCATTGTTTGACACAATATATTCCATATGGAGAGATAGGGTTGGCTTATCATGTGTATGTGTTTAGAGGGAGTATTCATTGTTATATCAACAAGGGTATATAGGACATAACCTGGTTTGACTTTTAGTAGTGAGAAATTTATAAGAATTTGAATAGTCGTATTAACATTGGTCTCTACTAGTATTTTTGAATAAGCATTGAAACATATTGAGTTCATTATATACACACTTAGTTGCTTTCATGAACATCATCATCTTATAATAAAAAACTTAGAATTTCACTTTATTTCATGTGAAAAGTTCTTACTTAATAGTTTGAGCATTATTTGATTTATATGACTTTGTGGATAGATTTCCTTGAGGGTTTGATGATATGCATAATCACACTTTATTTTAGTTTTATACTTTTATTTTTTTACCAAAATAAAAGTGTGTTGTTGTTTTATCCTATATAAGGAAACATTGATCTGATTTCATCTTATCTATGTTAGGTAGTTTATTGTTTCTCTCATTGAGCATGATCTTTATTCTTCCCCCTACGCCCAGATCGAGAGAAGGCACAATTCGGCCCCTACCGTTGAGCAGCAAGTCAGGGCCGAAGCCACGCCCACTCCCAAGAACGTTATCGAGAGCCCAGAGGAAGCGTGGGCAAGGGCGGCGGTTGCTGTAAAGGACGCAGACCTTCAAAGGATCGATAAATATACCAACAACCGCCTGGTGAAAGACATGAACCACGATCTCCTCAGGGTGCGTGCCCACTACTAGGTCTTTTCTTTTCTGTTCTTTTGCTCTGTTCTGAAATGTAGTCTTTGCCAGTCTGTCGCCAGGAATATCAAGATAGGTTACCGTCTGGCCAGCCTGGAAAGGGCATTCAACCATGAGAAGGGTACCTGTGCGGCTCTTCTAGCCGAGATGAACGGGATGAAAGAGGAGATTACTACGGCTCGTGCCATAAAGGACGAGATCGCCGTTGCTCGCACCGAGAGGGATTCGGCGATGGCAGACCTAAAGAAGGCCCAAAACGAGTACGAGAAACTTGATGCCACTACTAGCAAGCTCGTACTGGGTCTTTCGGCCGAGCAGACTAAACGGCAGGAGTTGGAAAAGGAGAAGGCGGCGTTCAAGGAGGAGCTCAAGATGGTGAAGAGTGATGCGGTGGAAGAGTTCCAACAGGGGGATGACTTCTAGGCCCTACTGGCACCGACTTTCCTCCAAGGTTTTGAGCATGCTAGGGGTCAGGCTTCAAGGAAGTTCCTTGGTCTGGACTTCTCCATTCTTGAGCCTTCTGAAGAGGCTCCCCCAAGTGGTGAAGTTGCCGCGACGGGGGCTCCTGCTCTTGTCATCGAGGCGGGTGCCGAACTTCACACAGGCGTGCCTCCTACTGAGGGGGCTCAGCAGGATTCCACGTCTGCTGCCGAGGGCGACCAGCAGAGGGGCACTGAGCCCTCTTCCGAGCGGGTTCGGCAGGAGGGCGACGGGAGGAATGGAGGGGCGACTAAGGCGCCGAATCGGACATGAGTAGACTGCTCTATTGTAGCTATTTTCTTTCTTTTCTTTTTTTTTTCTTTTCTTGTAATGGGCGTCTTGCCTTTGTACATGTGACATTATCAATGAAATTAACTTTTACTTTTAAATTCTGTGCCCGTTACATTTTCAGAACATTTGCTTGGAGTGACTTATAGAGTGCTTGCAAGTACTAACGAGGACCTGATCGGCGACTATAGCCGAATAGGTCCAATAGCTGGATCTGCTCGGCCATCGGCTGGGCAGACTCGAATTCTATTGCACCGCCAATTAAGGCCCACTATGTATGCTCAGCCCTCTGCTAAGGCCTTCTGGCTCTGCCTGGCACTTGGCCGAGTAAATTCTATTTCTGCTCCACAACCAATGAAGGGATTCTGGGTCTGCCCGGCACTTGGCTAAGCAGATTCTATTTCTACGCCATGGCCAATTAAGGTGTCTGGACCTACTCGGCACATGGCCGAGCAGAATCTTTCTGTGTCATTGCCACTTAAGGCCCTCTGGCTCTGCTCGGCACTTGGCCGAGCAGATTCTTACTGTGCCACTGCCACTTAAGGCCCTCTGGCTCTTCTCGGCACTTGGCCGAGCAAGTTCATTCTATGCCATTGCCACTTAAGGCCATATGGCTCTGCTCAGCACTTGGCCAAGCAGATTCATTCTGTGCCATTGCCACTTAAAGCCCTCTGGCTCCGTTCGGCACTTGGCCGAGCAGATTCATTCTGTGTCATTGCCACTTAAGGCCCTCTGGCTCTGCTCGGCACTTGGCCGAGCAGATTCAATGTCGATTCCACGCAAGTAGGTAAATTCAAGGTCGATACACGTAGACAATTTGCTGAACAGTCGCTTTTATTGATATTCTTGAGAGTTACAAGTGGAAGCCTTTCAAGAGTAGTATTTCCTTAGGTGTTCTGCATACCACGAGTGTGGAAGCTCCTTGTCCTCTGAGTTCTTCAGCCTATACGTCCCCTTCCTTGTACTGTTGATCACCTGGTAGGGTCCTTCCCAATTGGGTCCGAGCTTGCCTTCTCTGGGGTCCTTGGTAGACTGGTTGACTCTCTTCAATACAAGGTCCCCGATCACGAAGTCTTTTGGTCGAACTCTGGAGTTGTGGTACTGGCGCATCTTTTGCTAGTAGGACGCCACTCTCACTGCCGTCTGTAGCCTTCTTTCCTCCAATAGGTCCAAGTCCACATTCATGGCCTCGCCGTTGGTCACGGGGTTGAACTGCATCGTTCTGGGACTGGGGAGTCCAATCTCTACTGGAATCACGGCTTCCGTGCCGAAGGTAAGCGAGAACGGCGTCTGACCAGTGGACACTCTCTCCGTCGTTCTGTAAGCCCAGAGGATGTTGTGGAGCTCTTCTGCCCACAAGCCTTTGGCCTTCTTCAGATTCGTCTTGAGGATCTTCAAAAGGGACCTGTTGGTGACTTCGACCTGGCAGTTCGCCTGAGGGTGCTCGGGGGACGAAGCATGGTGGCTTATCCCTAGGTCGGTGCACAATTTGTTGAACTGTTTGCCTTCGAACTGCTTCCCGTTGTCTGTGATGACGGCCTTAGGGATTCCGAACCTACACACGATATTCTGCCACAAAAACTTCTTCATTTTCTCCTCGGTAATTGTCGATAGGGCCTCTGCCTCCGCCCACTTCGTGAAGTAATCGATCGCCACCACTGCAAATTTCATCTATCCTTTGCCGAGTGGCAGCTGACCCACAATGTCGATCCCCCACTGAGCAAAGGGCCAGGGAGTTTGGATTGGAGTCAGCTCTTGAGAGGGCAGTCTCAGGATGTTGGCGAACCGTTGGCACTTGTCACATTTCTTGACGAATTCCTGGACATCTCTCTCCATGGTGGGCCAGTAATAGGCCGTTCGCAATATCTTCTTTACGAGGGACCAACCTCCATAGTGGTTCCCGCAGACCCCCTCGTGGACCTCCCGCATTATGTAGTCTGCTTCTTCCTCATTGGCGCAACGAAGCAGCAGCATGGTGTGCCCTCACTTGTATAGTATCCCCCCTTGTATAATGTACCTGCTCGACCGGTATTGAATCCGCCTCGCCTCATTTCGGTCCTCAGGTAGGGTTCCCTTCTCCAAGTAATTTCTGATCTGGTTCATCCATGAAGATTCGAGCACAATGTGGTCGACTTCCAGGCTCTGGATGCTCGGTAAATCAAGAATCTCGATCGGAACGTTCGGGTCGGACTCATTGAACGAGGCTATTCTGGCCAGTCGGTCTGCCTCTTCATTCTCCAATCTCGGGACGCGTTCCAAGAGTATCTTTGCGAATCTCCTAGCCAGGCTCTTCGCCACTTGGCAGTATTGTTTCATGTTGTCTTCTCTTACTTTGTACTCTCCCTGAACCTGTTCCACCACGAGCTGAGAGTCGCTTCGAACTACTATCTGTTCTGCCCCCATTCGCCGAGCCAATCTGAGACTGGCAATGAGTGCTTCGTATTCCGCCACGTTGTTGGTGGCGGGAAACTTGAAGCGGAGTGCATACTCCATCTTGTGGCTGTCCGGGCCATTTTGTTTTGGTTTGAGATGTTTTGAGTTGTTGCAATTGGTACATTTAATTGTATTTGTTTGGTAAGTTTTTGTGAATGGATATCCATTGGCTTTTGTTATTATCATCTCAGTAAAAGGAAAAATCATAAAATTCAATTGAATAGAAATTATAAACAATTTTATTTTTTTTAATTTCTGTTCTATGTTTAGGGGTGCTCATAAATGTCAATAATACAAGAAGTGCCATTTTTCAAACGTAGTAGCGACACTTAACTATTTTGAAACGACATTGAAATGAACTATTGTGGTGTTTGACCTTGCCATAAATAAGACCTCTAGTGGTATTTAAAAATGTTGCCGGAAGGAGAAAGAGTGGCATTTTCAAATGCCATTATGTTTGTACTTGTGGCACTTGTAGGTGCCACCGAACGATCTATACTGGCATTTATGACCCATTAGTTGACACAATAAGTGGCATTTGAAAGTGTCACTAGTAGCTAGCATGGTATGGGTATCCTTGGCATATGTAGAAAGTGCCACTAGATTGAAAAATGCCACTGAAGAATGCCTATGGCACTTTTGATTGCCACTGAGCGAATATTTTGTTGTAATTTCGAAGGGCAAGGAATTTTTTTTTTAAATTTTGTTGAGGGGTTAAGATAAAAATTCTTAAATTTTGAAAGTTCAAGGTAAATTTTTTTTAATTTTGTTGAAAAAAATTTTGAATTTTGGATGGTTAAAGGTAAACTTTTTTGAATTTTTTGAGGGGCTAAGGTAAAAACAAAAAATTTTGATTTATGAAATGTCAAAGGAAAATTTTTAAAATTTAAAAGGGGGACTGTACACTTTCTTATCAAAAATACTAAAAACTTATAGGACCTAAGTAAAATTTTATCAAAGTAGGAGGTGCTATAGCCCCATATGGTCTAAGGGTGGTTCCATCAGCTCCTTAAGTCTGTTCCGAGAACTCGGGTGGAAGAATGATTGTAATGCTGCCGAAATTTACGAAAACAACCGAGTTGTTCCTTAGTGTTGAGCCATTGGATCACCCTGGCTCCTCCTCCTAAAGATAGGATCTGATGGGTTTTTAAGTCATCCTTAGGAATCCGATTAAGTTGCAACTGAAGAGGACCAATAGCGTAAACAAGAGGAAACATTGATGAGAGCTCATCGAAAACATCAGCCTCTAAGGCATTGAAAGTATTTAAAATAAGACCTGAAGCTTTAGATGCTCTCACAGCTTCACTCGTGGTGAAACTAAACAGAAAATCATTGAGATCCCCAGTCAGAATAAAGGGTGGTAAATCCCTTAAGACGGATATTTTTGAATCCTGGAATCCAGTCTATGATAATGTGGAGAAGGAAGGAAATAGATGAGGCTAAGAGAGGGAGAGTCTAATGAGAAAAGGGGGATTGAGTCGCCAGCCGTGGGGTGGAGCTAGGGAGTTGCAGAGAGAAGCGAGAGTAGGGTTATTGCCATTGAGAATTCAGGCATGTTCTTAGTATTTTTGGCTCTTCTTCAGAAGTACCAAAAACCACCGTTCCAGCTTATCTTGACATTTCCGGCATGTTCCGGCCATACTTCACTGATATATTTCACTCAACATTGTAACAGAAAATTGCTATAACATTGCCGTAAAGAGAGAGATTGCACAAATATTACACAGCCAGTTTGAGAGCATGAAAAAGGAGCCACAAAAAAAAAAAAAAAAAAGTTCTCATTTCTTCCATAAGCATAATCATGCCATACTAAGAGTTCTGACAACACTTCACTAAACCCGAAAGAGAGATGGAAAACGAAGAAAAATAAGAGGAAAAAATACAATAAGCTGCAGTTCCACAACCCACGGGACCCAGATGTCATCTATACAAAACCTCATTATATTGAAAATATAAAATAAAAAAATCTACCAGACTTGTGATTCTAAAATAACTAGTATTCCCTGTGTACAACTGTTGCATGCTCCCGGTAGCAACTGGAAATCATTGCCATTGAGAATTTAGCATCCCATGCTCCAGTGCTTTTATAGCCAGGTCATCTGGTGGTCACCACTCTTCTTCAACCAAACCACCTTATTTGAAGGTTCCAAGAAATAGGAGGAAATTCCATGGACAGGAATCTCATATCTGCTGATAACAGTATTGGGAGGTCAACAGTACCAAAAACCTACACTTCGGTTTTTCAATCCCCTGATTTCTTCATTCTAAAACAAAACTTTTTTCAAACTCTTCCGCTCTCTCTGAGAAAACCAGTTGCTCCTACAAAACCTCTATAAGGAAGCCTCTGAATCATATATCAGTGTCATGATTTTATACCAAAATTTTATGACTTCTTAATGAATATTGCAAGTTTTACTTGCAGAACTGTACGGGGTGCAGGCAGCAAGTTCTCAGTTGACAGAAAATGAATGCCAAGCTTAAATCCGAAGCCCCAACCGCACCAATCAATGTGATGAATTCCACATAAGAACTAGTTTACAGCTTCAAAAAAAAGAACCTGAGGTTGCAAATGTCCTCTCTCACAAATGGTAAGAACATCGTCCCAGCCACCAATTACCTGGACATCAATCATGGATTGTCAAACTAACATGCATGCAAGTATAATGGAATAAACTAGTATGTGAAGAATTTTACCTTTACTGTTTTGTCATCATACATCACCCACTGTTCATGATCATGACTATAGGCAAAGCAATGATAATGTTGCCCATAATAGCAAACCTAAAGGTGACAAGCAAATGTAGGAAGTAATGAGACAGATGCGTGTCCAATATCATTAACTAATCAATGATTTATTCAAAGATCTTCACTATATAGAGAAAATGAAAGGACATAGTTCTAAATTCCATTTGCATTCGTCAAGCAATCGGATTTTGTTCAGAAAACCAGAAAACATATATAGCCTAACGTCATAGTTTTTTTCTGATAAGCAAGCAAATTTTATAAACAAAGCATCAAGGAGATGCAAACAGTATACATCAAAAGACAATAGCTATACTCAAAATCTTTAGCCTCAAACCTCTCTACAACTCCAGAAAATCATTTATGGATGGATTGAAAGACCCATGCACCCACCTATACAAGAGATTCCGATATGAGATTTTAAAGGTAAAAAAGGTTTCTCAACTCCCTCAAAAACCTGAGGATTCTCTCCCTCCAGATAATCCACATGAGGTAAAAAGGCACCGCCTTCCACAGGTTCTTCCTATTCTTGCCAATCCTCACCATTCCAACACTGCATTATCTCCATCACCTTCCTTGGAAACACACAATGAATGCCAAAAACAACCAAAACAACAGCCACAAATCTCTAGTCACCCCAGATTGAATAAGAAGATGGTCCAGAGAGACTGCATCATCCTTGCACATGGAACAACAATTCACAATAATGGGAAGTTTGTTCCGTGTTGATCACAACAGTGCAGCTTTTTGTCGCCCTTCTTGAGGCAACATGAGAACAGACAGAATGAAAATTGGCAGTACGAGTGAGAAATTAATAGTAGCACCAACTAAAGTAAAAGGGGAAGCCATTTAGATGTTCTGGCCACATACCACGTACACAATATGAAGGAGACTAGAAGTGAGTTGAAGGCTCAAAAAATGACAAGAGAAAGGCCAAAAAGACCACAAGCAAAGGCTGTGAAAAGTGACATAATTGTCTTGGATTCAATTGTCAACACAGCTCCATATGAAGATCTGATATTATGAACAAATGGTGACAAAAATGTGGCATGTGGTGCACCACATGCTATCAAGTAGGGTATGATGAAAAAGACTTGCATAGACGACATAGTGGGAGTCTAATGAGACCGCCCTTAATAAAACAGTTGAATTTTTTACAGAATGATGATTTTTGTATACACTCCCAATGGACTACTGGTCCATCTATTCACAGTGATTTGGTATATTGGACTAATCCTGTAAAGTATTTTACCATAGCATTCAATTAATTTTTATTTGGCATAAATTCAGTTCTTACTGTGTGCTATAGCTCTCTTTTTATCCTCCTCTCAAACTCTAGACAAGAGAGCAATGCATGAAGAAAGACAAAAAAAGAAGACACAAGGCAAACCAAGGGTGAAGTCTGAAGGGAAGGATTCCCCGACCTCGCAGCACATTGTTCTAGCTATATCTGGGAACTACAAAACAATTTCTTCAACTTATGGGATCACAGCTCCACATCCTCAAAAGAGCAACAATCCTTTCCTCTCAAATGCACTGGTTGACTCCAAGCACAGCTGATCTCCAACCCATGCAGCTACCCCACTATCCCTCTCTCCAACTGCTTCCAGCAGTGAACTTGAGAACATCAACATAACTGCTGTATTGCTGTAGCCTCTACCAATTAATCAACACAAAGTGGTGGATGACATTTCGACAGCTTTTTACACATGCAGCACTAGTTTAGAAGCACCTCTCCTCCGTGAACTAACTTATCTATCATCAAAAGCTATGTTACCCGAACTCAAGTACAAAGTGTCGGGTGCGGGTATGTGTCTAACATCGAATTTCTCTAATTCTCATGTCTAAAGACACTCAGACACCGTGACATGGCTAGATTTCAAATTTTTTAAATAGTTCTTTTATTTATTTAAAGTAAAATGGTGTTTACAAACTAAAATATGCATTTCATGTATAAAATAGAAGTCTTATGCATAATCCTACAGTATACTCATTGGATGTATGTCCAACTAATCATATCAGACAAATATCTCATACCCTTGTCAAATGTTACGGATATTTCACAAATTTAGAAAACTCCAGGTAACATAGACCAAAAGTACTAGCACATTTTTGCGTTTTTAGTTTAGATTGGAAGCTTTCTTAGAATAACAATATTCACATTATTTGAACCTGTCCTAGTTTAAGTTCCTTTAAAAATGAAAGGTCATTTTTCTTTCAAAAAGAACAATAGAACCAAATTTCTCTCTTTAAATTACAATCATGGAAAAGATTTGAATATCAAATACACATTGAAACCTCATGTTTAAATTTCATAATCAATGCATACCACTGAAACCAAGCAATGTCTGCTCTTTGGATCAAGTCCACGATAAAGGACACCAATATCTATTTCAGTAGCTAGAGCTGCCAATGTTGCTGTTATGTCCTCGGCACTCTCACAAGTATTCTGCCAACCCAGAACTGCAAGACACAAACCATGAATGTTTTAAATTTCTTACAAAACACCCTAAGTTTTTTAAGTAACAGAGTGACAATTCTCTCAAAAACTTTGTAGCCACCTGTTGTGAAAACATGTGGTGGAGTAGAAAGAATATGATGGATATGGTTAAGCTTCCCACAGCCACCGGCCTCTGGATCACAAGCTAGCTGATGATTCATCTCTACATGGTTTAGAAGCTCATCAAAGGAGCTTTCCACACACATTACCTGCAAAGTAAAAAAGAAACGGTATATAAATAAACATATCTGAATTAGCTAGCAAAATAAGCAAGTAATAGTACAAATCTTCTTGCAATGAGACATGCCTTCATTGTTCGGAGGGCACTGGCATTAATATTATGAAAGAAAGAAGTGTACTTAAGGTGTCTGGACTCCAAACCACAGTCGTAGCAATTCATTCTTTCAAAAATGTCCATTCCAAATAAAGAATGTGCAATACAAGCAGTGTTTGCACAATCCCAAGAGCCTGTGCAATTGCTTTCTACTGATTCAGTATCAAAAACACCCAAACCAGATATAAATGAACAATGAAGGCAGTCAAATATTACTCCCAACACTTCAGAAGCATCATTCATCTGAGCCTGCCAGTCGAAGACATGTTAGTCAGAACTTTGCATAGCAAAAACCCAGATGTGTGGGTTTTAGAGCATACGATGAGAATACAAATTGAACTATAAGTTAGAACACAAAACAAAGGATAAGGAGCACAGTTATGTGACCTCCTGGAAGAAATTACTATCTGGATACAGGTTACTTAGAGCAATCCTCAGAGAAGTAGGGGCGACAGCTTCTCTTCGCATGTCTGTAGATGCCATGCTCAGGGCAGTAAAAATATCATATAGTGCACAGGTAACACAAGGATCTCCCACATGAACATGCTCCGACGTTGATCTCCCCAAGAATTCATCTCGAAACCGTCTTAAGTGCCATAAGGACTGAAATTTCACAAGGAGAAGTATAAATCTCAGGCCAGAGAAAGAGATCCAAAAGGAAATGATTTTGTCCATGGAAAATTACACATTCTCAAAAAACAACCTGTATGATAACATTTAGAAAACAGTTGTATTCACCAACTTCATTCTTCAGGCCAGTGCCATATAAATCTACTGCATTCACATTTTGAAGCTTGACTTCATTAAGTGAAACATCCAAGTCATCCACTTCAGAAGACATCTTTTGTGACATCCTGGAACTTGAGATCAAAGGCAATTTCTGATGTGCATGAAATGTATCTGGGGAACAAGACAAGGTCGGAATAAGCTTTAGCAACTTGAAGGAAAGAAACTCTATCTGCTCAAGTTACTGGTAAATGGACTTATACAATGGCAGCTAGGGCAGGTTTGAATCTAGATACACCTTATTGGCTCAACTGTCTCTCAGTCAGGATTTGACTGTAAATCAGTAAGACCAATGGTAGCTGTGCACAAGGCACTTAACATAAAACATGTACTGATCTATGTTTAAAAGGTGAGGTTATAATGACCTACGACATAACGGGAGCATTGTAGGTCAGAATGCAAGACTATGCAATTTCAGTTCTCACATCTTTATTCATTAAGCTTGTCTACAGTATACTGTACATACACAAATGCAGCAATATGTACAGACATGAGTGCAAATCAAGGGTGCATATAACATGGCACAATGAATAACTTAATACACTGACACTTCCTTCCAACCACCCAGTTTAAGACAACCCTACACAAACCAAAACACAGTGCAAAACCATTTGCCAATCGATGGAGGTGCTCAGTTAAGCCAATTAGATTGATAGTTTAACCAGACAAGATTTCTAAAGAATTTAGTTCCATAAACTCAAGCTAATGGATATCTCAAGCGGACCAGTGATATATAAAGATGTAACAACTTAATATTTATTTATCTATAATAAGAGGAATGTTGTATTGGCAAGAGTATTGAAGACAATTTTTTTATCAGATGCCAAGGAAGAAAGCATAGGTACATGCACGCATATATAAAGTGCACCACATATCAAATATACATCCTAATTACCTAGCACCAACAAATTCAACACGCTAAATTAACTTTCTAAGTATTTATCATGTAGTAGACAGGCATGCTCAGTTGAATCCATCAAGTCAACTACACAATTGGCCGCATTTTCTCGTGTTCAGCTTTAAGCACATAGCTTGTGGTTGTCACACTTTTCTCCACTTATCATGAGTCATCTATTTCTGTTCCTTTTTTTTTTTTTTTTTTTTTTTAGCGGGAGAGATGCCATGCTTGTCAAGGTCATCTCCCAAGATTAAATTTGTGTTCATCTTTGTCTGGCTGGGGAGGTGTCCCTAATGCATAAAACACAGATTCTCTCCACCACAAACAAGTCATCTGTTCCTGCGATTTTTGTTTTTTGCTTTTTTTTTTTAAAGCCAATAGAACTGTTGTCAAGAAAGCAACCAAAGGTAGGACAACATCAACCCCAAAGCAAACCATAGGCTAAAGGAAAGAAGAGAAAGAACCAGAAAACAAGCACTATCTAAAGGGTCACAGAGTTCCAGAGATTTTAAGAAAGTCCAAAACCCCTTCAAAAGCTCAAGCATAAGCCCTATTAACCATTAACCAGGAGCCCTTGCTCCTAGGCAGTATTCAAGACAGTCTCATGTGCTCAGGTAGGGTCCCTAGCTCCATAGCTGTAAGTTAGCTGGACATGCTGTTGTTTTTACGAATCCCAAAAAAGTGGGAAAGAAAAGGAAGAAGGAAGGGGGGGGGGGGGGGTGGTGGGTGGGGTGGTGGGGGTGTTGGGATTTGTGGTTTGAATAAAAAGGCATTTCTGAATGATGCTTAAACATTCATCAAGACTTCATTAGAAAAAGGCCAAACACTTGAAATTACCATGCATGCCATTAGACATTACCACGAATCTATCCTTGCCATTTTTCATCACTTTAACTAAAGAAAATGTTGCCACAACTTTCTTTCATTTTTTTTTTTTTCCTTCGGTAAGTAAGTAAATTGAATTTACTTAAACCTCTTGAAAATGCAACCATTCCATTAGGCATTACCATGAATCTATCCTTGCCAGTTTTCATCACTTTAACTAAAGAAAATGTTGCCATAACTTTCTTTTCTTTTTTTAGATAACTAAAAGTAAATTGAAATTAAAAGAAGGTGTCAAGAGGGCACCACCTGATTACAAGAACAGGCAAAAGAAAAAACCACTAAAAGAACTTAGGCCTCCATGGAGATCAAAGACCCAAAAAACAGCCATCCTATGGATGGCCTGCCAAAATTCACTACTAAAAAGGAAAAGATATAAAGGAAAGCATCAATATTTTTTTTTTTTTGATAGGTTTTAAAAAAAAAACCATCCATATGCTCCTCCTCTACCACTTCCACTCCAGGCCCATTAACCAACCAACACACCCCCCCCCACCCACCCCCCTGCGGGCCCTTCCTCCTTTCACCTTACTTCCCCCACTCATAGCCAAAATTGCTTCCATCCTTGGTCATTTTTCTGCTTTGATAGCTGATGGCTTCATTCTCAAACCCTTCACGCCGCATCCAAGTATTGTGCTAAGCCCTTCAAACCTCTTCATAACCCACTCTAATTATTCATTCCCATCCCCCAATCTAGAATGACAGTCACTTTCTCCACCAACTCCCTGGCTATTTCTAAAACCGCAATCAAAGGACCCATATTGCTATCTAACCACGAACACTTTTAAGAAAGTGTTGTGTCCAAGTCAGACACACCCATCGGGCACACTCCCAACACGTGTCGGACACGCGACAAAACGCGTCTTATTATTTTTAAAATTTTTAGAACCAGACACACATCGCACACATTCGTCCATTGCTTAAATACACATAAAACACATTACAAGTTTGAAACAAATAACTTGGGATACAATTGTAAAAAAACAATGTAGAGCACGTACACGTTACACACTTGTAGATTTATGTTGAGTACGCAACGAAATGCCTTAAATCTGGAGCACATCATAAGAGCGTCTTTACAAGAATAAACTCACTCAAATAAGAACTCGTGTACAATACATTACACAAGAGACACCTCACTTTACACTTCACAGACACAGCACATCACACCACTCTTTGTTACTTCACATACTTTTCACTCAAGCAAACTATATATACTAGACTACCTCTAGCTCTTACTAGCTCACACAGTAGGCTTCACTAACGTGCTCACCCTACACTGGCATGCACTCTTGTTAGCTTCCCAACTCACACACCAAACTTCACTCTACTCAAGCACTTGCTTGGTTGCTTCACACTTGCTCAACATAGGAAACCAATGTCTCTTTATATAGGCAAAGCTTGGCGGTGGAGAGATTCTAGAGAGGGCTAGGCGATGAGTAGAGAATGAGGTCTAGAGAGTAGGTTCTAGAGAGGGAATGGGAGAGGCTATGAAGAGAGAATTATCTAGCGAGGAAAGTTTCTAGAGAGAAGGTTCTAGAGAGACAGAGTGGTGATTCTTAACAGATTTATACCTAATTTGACATTTAAGATACGAAAATGTGGTTTTCAATTTTAATTAGCCTTGTCTTGCAATTTTTCATTATCTTTAAGTACAATACTTGTATATTACATAAAAAAAATATATAAAAAAAAATTATGCCGCTGCGACTTTGTGTCCTGCGTTTTTTTAAAATTGTCTTGTCAGCATGTCCGAGTTGTGTCGTGTCCGTGTCACGTGTCTCATGTCTATGTTCGTGCTTCTTAGGCTATCTCCCTATACTTCATTTCCCCCCCCCGGCCCCCCCCCCCAAGCGGCTAGGTAGGACCCGTACCACATCCTTACTCTGTGCTAACTATTTGGATTGGGTGTACAGATATTATTTCACAGTCCAATGCAAACGCATGGTCTTTGCTTTCAAAGAATGCATGAATATAAGCTCCAAAGTCTTAATATAATTGATTCAGATAGCTACTTTTGGGGCTAAGCATATACCTTTCCTAATTTGCGAATGCCCAAACATAAGCTCCAAAATCCTTCATAATTGGTTTGGATATCTACTCCTGGATCAAACCATATACCGTTCCTAATTTGCAAATTAGGTAGCATATGCTTCAAGAAACAATTTGCCTAGAAGTTGAGGGAAAGATTATTTTACCTAGGTCTGGATTCATCACCTAAAGTTTAGCATCAAAGCTCAACCAGAAACAGATATTATGAAATATCAAGCTTGTTAACCAAAATTGTATATCCTTTATAAAGCATTTTACGGTGATTCCCATTGTATACTAGTAAAGGGCAATATAGTTCCAGAAACAGATAATAACGAACCTCATCCTAGAGCATGTTATTATTGCTTAAAAGAGCTATAAAAAGTCAAAGAAAAATTTTCTTATAAAACAATATATGGAAGTACTATGAGCATAAGAATATCCAATTGAAATGATTACTTCAGCTATACTGCATTCCTTCAGAAGATATATACAAATATCTATTCCAAATAAGAAAAAAGGCATGTCCCAAACGGGACTTGAACCTTGCACCTCCCCCTTTGGAGGTGCTAGATAATACCACTCAAACTAATAGCTGGCGGTCATATGGAAAATCTAGAGATATTTGACACAAGTGAAATAAATATTACAATAAAGTGACATATACAGGAATAGATGACAGAAGATTTACCAAGGCTTTGGCGTACTGCTTTTTTAAGGTCAGCTTGGAACCTTTCCTCGTCATCCTCCTCTGCTTGTAATTGTCTTAATGTCTTTGTTCCATTGTCGCCCACATACGGATTATCTGAATAAACCAAGTAACCCCTGATCATACTAGTTCCTTATGCCACAAAAAGATCAATTGAGGCACAACATCTTTCTTTTCTTTTCTTTTTTGGTGGGTGTGGGTGTGGGTGTGGGTGTGGATTGGTGTGGGAAGCTTGAATAAAAATTTCCAGTTCTGAAAAATGCTAATCTAAGCCATAATTCTTACAGATGATTTCACCAAGCAGCCCTTTCCTACAAAGAACTTTTAATGCAAAGTAGAACATTGTAAACTGGCCTACCAAAAAAAGAAAAAAAACATTGCTAACAGAGACAGTTGACTCATGGAGACGTAATACATGTGTTTTGAATATACAAGACTATAATAGGTAAAACCATGGTGCCATTATGATTGACTAAAAGTGCAGTGACTACTAATATAGATCATATCGCCCATGATCCCTCCCATATGAGAATTTCTAAATTTCACTTAAAGCCAACCGGCAACCACAACGATATTGGTTTTGAGCTCCACAAGTAATACTAACCTCAGTGAAGATTTCACTAGTTTAAAATAACATGAGACCTGTCCACATGATAGGAAGCTATGTTACACAGATGATATCCCCTAATGGGCTCAACTCAAACACAACCACTTGGTTGTCCACATGAATCCTTTTTCCTTCTTTCATATCATCTAGAGTAGTGTTCTACTCCTACATTAAATCCTAGACAGATCAGAACTCATGTTCATAAGCTGTGGTTGCATGACTACATTCGCCCTTTACCTATCACAACCCTCCTCATTCCTCTGAGCTTGTAACCTGCTGTGTGAAATTCTCTAAGCATGAAATGGGCAGAGTTATCATCAAACTCTCCAGAGTAGAGTTATCAAGTTCATAAGACGTGGTTATACGTAGACAGTAAACAACTTTAACATTATATTCTGTCTTACATTCCAGACACTAAAGATGACAGAGCAACAGATGCTGTCAAGGTTTGCTGTTCATCCCATTCTGATTCAAGACTAAATATAAATTTCTGGGAGAGCACCCTAGCACACTTTAGGACTATGTTACCTGAAACGCGGATCGTTCCAGTACATGGAACGGGAACGTGGTACACCACATGTTCTAAACTATGGTACATTAGGGGAAGACTTCTAAAAAGTATAATAAAAGAAATAAAGTACTTCTACAATAATTTTTTTTAACAATCATACATTTAATAAAACATAATTTATGTTTTTTCAAATTAATCATCCAAAAACACATTTTAGGAGTATTATGACCCATTTTCTTACATATTGTTATACCAAAATTCTATTCTTCCTATATTTTTGTTCATTATAATTGATATTTTCCCTCCGTTAGGTGACCTTTAAACATATAAATAGAAAAAAAAAAAAGTTTGGGATCGCTAAATTCACCGTTTTGGAATGCTAGAGTATCATGTTTCAGAACACCGTTCCAAAAACGTAATTCACTTAGGTAATAGAGTATTATGAAAACAGGGCTTTAGGACAACCGTAAGCTCAATCAAGAACAATGGGAATAAAATAATAAAATTAAACCAAAACTGATTTCTGGCAATTAGTGCAATATAAAGAATAAGATTGTTCTATCACAAAAATCTGAGGGGAACTTACTGCTGTCACCGTGCATATCATCCTTAACTCTAACTTGTCCGACTTCAATATTTTCCTTCTCAGATGATAGAGTTTGATACTTTGCGTCAAGCAACTTGGCAGAACTCTTCTGACGTCTACCTTTCCTTCCTGTCCGCCGATCAGAAGACAAAGCATCATCGTCTGGAATTCCTCCATTAGGTAAGCCTGCACAAGAAAAATAATGATGGAAACATCTTCCAAAACTTATATTTGTCGCATCAAACTCTGGAGGCATGTGATATAAGTGCTAACCTTGCTTAAATTTTGTTGGATGGTGATCATGAGTGTTTCCAATCATTTGTGCAGATCTATCAGCAGTGTTCACAGGCACATCTTCTAAAACATTTGGGAATCCATTTTGCTGGGTCAAGGGTTCCTAGAAACTTGCAAGTGTGTAAGTGTCCCTTGAAATCTAAATGGAATTATCATGACCCAAAAATTCAGCAGCACACATTTTTCTCATGATATTTACCAGGTTTGTTAATTCAAAAGTCTAATAATCCATAAACAAAACATAACTTGAGAACAGGAATGAGCAACTTCTAAACCATTCCAAACTAAAGAGGAAAACCTTAGCACAAGAATGGTCACCTGCATACAATGTCTCGATTGCTCGTGTACATCCTGATCATCATCGACGTGCTTCTCTGGAATTGTTCTTGTAGTTTTCTTATGCTGTTCAGCAAGGTGCTTCTGTTTAGCCTCATCTTCAATTCGTCTCTGATACTCAAGAGTTTCTTCAAGCTTTCTTTCCTCTGCTTCAAGTTCAATTCTACGTCTAAATTCCTCGTCCGGCAGTTCTAAGGCATTGCCACTTGCAGAGACAACGATTTCAGAATCTGGATGATCTCCATCAAATATAACTGGAAAGGAGCTGCATGATGACAGACATTTGCACAAATAAAATAGGCACTATGACATGTGTCCACATTCATAATAGGAATGTCTTAGAAATATGCATGTGCATTATAGTAGTAAGAGAGACGTACCCCCATTCTGCAGTATCATGGTGAAGTGTAAGCTCATTACAACCAGTAGCCTGCAAAAGTAAGAAATGGTTAGCCCTAGATCCTCCATTTTGTACACAAAACAACCAACCATAGAAGCAAAACATCATCAACAAAGGAAGAGAAAGAAGAAGAAGAAAGAAGAAAGAAGAAAGAAGAAGAAGAAAGAAGAAAGAAGAAGAAAAGAAAGAAAAAAGTCTGCCCACATAGTTCTAACCTTTGAATCCTTGGTTTTTCTGTGTTCCTTGTTCTTTTTCCTATCCCTTGTCTTCTCTTGTACATGTCTTGAATTATCACTCCCTCCACCAGTGCCTTTTTTACAGTCAAGTGCAAGTTCTGCTAAAAATGCTTCTCTTGCAGCATCAGATTTCTCAGTGGCATCTTTTTCAGCCAGATCCTCCAAGCGTGCCTGGAAACGAGATATCTCACACCATAAACCACAAAGTCCAGAAAATTATTTATCCAAAAAATTAAATAGGTAAATAAATAGAGCCTCCAGGAATTGTCAGGGATGTTTAAAAAGGGCAAGAACTTCAATACAGACCCGCATAAAAGACTTCACAAGAGGCACTAGTATTGACCGATAGTCAAGGGCTGATACTGGCTCAAGCTTAGCTTCCGTCTGCTGCATCCCAGTAAGATTTCTCATCATTCTTGCATCAAGCTTGCTGAGCTGCATGACAGAACAAGTGATATAATGCAGCAAGGACGCATCACATGAGTGTTTTTTTTCTTCTTTTTTTTTTTTTGGTGGGGTTGTTTATTAAAAGAACATCTAGAACTAAACATAACCAACCTCTGTGACCAACTGTTCCTTCTGCCTCTGGATTGCAACTTCTATGCAAGAGTCCACTTGATGCAGATAGTCCTTCATTCTCCAATTATCATCTTCACCGCATTCCAAGTCGCATAGATGATTAGTCACCCCACTATAAGTTTCCTCAAATCCAAACTGATTGGCATTCAGAGTTTCTGCTTCTTTCAGAACATTTGATATTGCATCCAACTCAAACCTGTTGCTAATGAACATAACATCATTGTCACTTTCTATAAGCTCATCTCGCCGCTTTCTTAAGACGGACTCATAACTTTGACGAGCAAATTCTATCACATGCTCCCTCTTCTTTCCTTCTTCAAGACAAAGATCCTCCACTGCCTGCAATGCTTCCTCATAGCTCAAATGCTCACATTTTCTCTCGTACAAGCTCTGCAGATGGTAAAAATCCTTCTCGAGCATTTGGAGAAATTCCATCCCTTGATGGGCTTTCTCTTCTCTCATGCGTGTCCACAAAGCCAATTGTTCCCCAGTTGTGGGACTGGTAAATATCCAGGACAACAAAGTATCAGCATCAAGTAGAACCCCATTTTCATAGCCAACATTAGTGGAAGTTGGTGCAGCTGCATCATCTGTGACAACATCATGGTAGGTGGTGGAAGTAAGATTGCAAGGCAGGAAATGCTCATCCAAGAGGAGACAGGATGCATCTTCATTGAGAACTATCTCCTCCACGATTTCAGCCCTTTGAGTGCCAGTGTTGGAATCATCAATGGGACTGGTCTTCTCAGAATATCTACCTATGCCACAAGAATGAGATAATTCCTGCAAGTATTGTTGGACTTTCTTAAGCTCAGAAGCTCCCAAAAAGCAGATGCATACGGGTGTTTGGTCAACACCATAGTTGAGAAGCAGAGAACCAGAGGCAAGACCCTGTAACTCATCCACTGTATATTGTATTACCTTGTGAACATGACTTGCAGCAAGGTATTTATGCCTAATAAGCACCTGGAAAGTGGCATGGATTTTCTCAAGGAGCTTTGCACGCTCAGTATCATCAGACAATGGCCAGCTATCAGGAACACAATATGTCTTACCACCCTGATTCCCATCACATACTCTCCAGCTAACGTCAGAAACCTTAACATAACTTACGCAATTCACAGTATACCCCTTACAACTGTCCCCAAATTTCTGCCTTTGAGGAGACAAATCCTGTGCATCTTCAGAAGTCATGCAGTCTTTACACTCCTTTGTATAACTCCCTGGGAATGATTCACCAAGAAGCTCAGGAACTTGGGGTTTTAATTGGTTTTCAAGCATTTTAACTGCAGCATTGACGTCTAATGGTTTCCAAGAACTGTTAAAAAGCATCTCAATCCATTCATTGTCAACATTTTGAGGCAAGATTGACTGCATTTTGGGCAAGAGATTCCCCATGTGCTCCTGCAAAACATGCTGCATGTGTGATTCAGAGTCAGCAAATTTCTCACTGCAGCGGCAGCACGTCCAGAAGTTCCATGTTTTATTGCCTTCAGCAAAGGATATAGCTTCTGATAGGATTTCATTTGCTAAATTATCCTTAGACAAACTGAAATGGGATTTAAGTTCTGAAATCCTAATTCTGAGCAAGTCTTTCTTCATATCCAAACTCATGGAATTCCAATATGACCGAACCCAGTCCCTTCTCTCTGCAGAGGATGCACTCTTCCTTATATTTCCAGACTTCCGTCGCTCACTCGCTTTTTGAGAAGACCCAGACCATGAGTCTAAAGCCTTATTATCATCATTCTGTGATTGGGGTGACTCTGACTCTGACTTCTGCTGCAGCAACCTTGCAGCAGCCACCCGAACTTCAATCTCCTTCCTTCTTTCTTCTGGCGTCTTAGTTGCCTTCTTGATCTCATTTGGTCGCCTTGCTTGCACCAACCTGACCTCCATTGGGTCCTCTGAAACCCTCCTTATAGGAATCAACCTAAACTTCTCTTCCCCATTCCCAAGATTCTTCATCCACGTCGAAATAGAAGCTATGTTTGATTTTTGAATTAGCGACCGAAGCTCATTCTGCACATGCGCAATCCGCGCGTCAGCTGTTGATATCTTCTGCTGCCTCTCATCCTGCAAGCTTTCCTTTGCCGGATCAACTGGATTCTCAATTGCCAACGCCCTTTCACATTCCTGCACCACCTCTTCATACTCCTTCCCGTCATTGGCGGCCTCGTACAACAAATTCGCGTAAAAATGCGCAAACTCAATAGAATTGGACGAAGACGAGACTGCTTTCCTAGCAGACTCAATTGCATTCTTCAAATGCCGCTGTTTCGCATTGGGATCATCGATTATAGAAGCAACCTTGACACACACAGTCCCTTGAACTCGGTGAATCAAAGCCGAGTGAGCCGAGTTTTCGTGTTTGAGACACATCTCCTTCATAAGCCTTAGGGCTTTCGTGTGGTTCCCCCGGCGGAGAGCAGTCAGAGCTCGCTCGCATTCGAGCTTCATTGCAGAGTAAGTCGAAGCGTCAGATTCTACAACAGACGATTCGATCTTACTCTGCTGTTGTTGGTTCTGATGCTCAATTGAAGGATTCGAATTTAGGTTTCCCTCCATCTCCAGTGAGCTCGGAACACCATTGGATGCTGAACCACCGCCGCCGCCGCCGCCGCCGCCAGCGGAAACCACCGGCGACGGAGGAGCACCCGACGGCGGTGCTTTGGAGCGAGGAGCGACGTTTCGCTTCTTATGCCCCATCAGCGTAACTATTCTATAGCAATACAATTGGCATGCGTATACAGAGAGAGCGAGTAGAAAGAGACTTACTTTGAATAGACAAATGAGGGACCAATCGATTCCAGAGAGGTAAAATGTGAGGAGAGAGAGAAGAAGAAGCAGGTGATGGCGTCGGAGAACATCGATCGGTCGGCGTTAATATATATACAGAGAGAGTGTCTCTCTCTCTCTCTCCCTACATATCTATATCGATATAACACCTAACTACAGCCCACAGGTCGGAAGAGGGTGAGGTTTGGGAATGTACTTTCCCTGTCTCTTTGGCGAGAAGAGGGAGAAAAAGAGAGAAGCAATAGTCCAATTAGCTATTGGCTAATGTGTTTGATTTTCTTATAATATTTTGAAAAATAGTATCCTTGCCTAATTTTTAGGAAAATGTTATATTCTTCCAAATATTTGACATAAATTTCGATGTAATAACGGTGATTTTATAATTAAAAGTTATTATAAAGAGTGTTATTTTACAAAAATAGTGTGATAATAATATTTTTGTAATTAATAAGTTTTGTTTTAAAATAAAAAATACTCACTTAATTACATCATTCTATATAAATTATTTATACCTTAAATAGCTTTTGATTTTGAAAATTGTAATTCTTCTAAAAAATTTACACATAAAATCTTATCAAAAGCAATGTGACAGTGAGATTTTTATAATTAAAAGTGATAATGGTGGTTGTTTTGTTTTAAAGTAAATGGCTCTTATTCAATCATATTATTTTGTGTAAAAAAATATGTATGAATTTTCACGTTGTATAGTATTACCTTTTATTTTAAAGTGAAAGATTCTTATTTAACCTCATTATTATATACATTAAATGAATTTTTAGTTGTATATCCTTGTCCACATATTTATAGAAAACTCTGTCACAATATGAAATTTTTATACAAAATGATATGTATGCCTCTAAGCCAAAACACTCATTATTTTCACTCAAGATTTAAAAAATGTCACTATTACACTATGCTGGTAGAGTTTTATAGAAACTTTTTTTTTTTTTTTTTTTTTGTTTTGTTAGTGATGTCTCTTGAGTCGAGTACCCTTTCACTTGTATTGCTTTAAGGCAATTGAACCCTAAATTTTTTGAGATTATTAAAATGGAATACACGTGGGAGAAATTTGAGAGGTTTTAGATGCACCTAGTTTTTAGTTGATGGCCGTTACAATTTTAGCATTAATAGATATAATTACAAATTGTGAAATTCGAATTACTATGTTAAGAAAATATATTTTGACTATACTGCTTTCAATATTAAGACTTCAACCATTCTAACAAGCAAGTGGTGTGGGAACAAATTTAATAAAATTTTGAGGCATTTCTAAGAACTGATTTTATGATAATACAACAAAGGACAATTACACAATAACTCAGCATTACTAAACTCTTTAAACTCTAAAATGTAACACATTGACCTATTAAACTATCAAGTTATATCAATTAATATTTTCTGCTAGGAATTTGAGGAATAATTATTATATAACTTGCAAATTATTCACAAAAGTATGATTTTATACTTGAATTGAAATTGTCTTATTATAATAATTGTTTAATGATTAAAATGTCATGTAAAATGACATGTCAATATAGGGCAATCTAATAGATATTTTAGTCATTAGATAATTATTACAAGAAGAAAATGTTAATCTAAATTTATAAGTTAAATGATAATTTTTTATTAAATTTTTTAATAAATTTTTAATAGAAGATGTAGATTGATACCAATTGATAATTCAGGAGGTCAAGATGTCATGCTTCAAAATTTAGGTGTTTAATGATGCTAAGCCTTAATTTAAGAGGTATTCTTTATAACATTTCCTACAATTGTATCAAAAAACATTCTTTTCGCTAAGCGTATATAATAAAATAGAGTGAAAGGGTCCACCCCGAAACCAAGGGGGTACTAACTAACAGCTGAGTCCTCTCCGAACCGCAGGAGATAGTTGCCCATCATACGGCTCACCAACTTCACTTGCCTCTATGGGGGGCTCGCTCCGGGCAGGTTCGGATCACTTACAATACACGGCTCTACGAAGGAAGGGGTTGGGTTAGGAGCGTTTTCAATATGATTCTTTTCCTGTATTTGTTCGATGATAAATGCGAGACGAAAAAGGAACCCATCTTTTCGATTGGGAAATGCGAGTCTGTTTTGTAATATAGAGGTCGGCGTGTCAATTCATGAATTAAACGGCAGAGTTTCGAACGATCTCGACACTACATCTTGAGTTTGACTCTTTGTAATCATACGTTGGCTAGGCATTTCATGTGAGCCTTGTCTTGACTTTATGTGTAGCTCACACATATGTCAAAACTTTTTGTACCAAAAAAAAAAAAAAAAAAGGGGTAAGCGTGTCATTAGAGAAGTGAGGAGTTTGAATCTCTTCTTTTAAATTTTTTTCTCAACTTCGGTCTATAATTCCTTATGAAAAAAAGAAAAAAAAAAGGTAGAGGTGCAGAGTGAGTTTGCCTAAAAACAGAGTGCGGAATTGGGCTTATTTCCAACGCGGCAAGAAAATTATTGCACATGGAAAATGCCTTAATCATTATTGCTTTTTTTGTGGAATATGCATCTCCT
The DNA here is from genome assembly GCA_033060915.1 of Euryodendron excelsum. Lineage (NCBI taxonomy): Eukaryota > Viridiplantae > Streptophyta > Magnoliopsida > Ericales > Pentaphylacaceae > Euryodendron > Euryodendron excelsum. The sequence goes on along the minus strand of CM065394.1, from coordinate 26,819,780 downwards.
GTGAAAAAATGCCATAATTACTATAGTCGTCATATGTAGGGCTAGAGATTAAGCCAACCAACCCAATAATCAAATCAACCCAACATTTTATTGCTGTTTGATTGGATTCTCAAGTAACTTGGTTTAATTAACAAGAAAAGTGAATTAATTTGCTTTGACTAACGATCTGTAGCGTACTTATATGATGTTGAGTAAACTATTGTGTGAAAGTTTAAGATTTTAAGTTTTGTACTATAATCAGACTCCTTATAACTTTTCACTGTAAAAATAAGTGTATCTTTGTATGAAATTTATAATTCTGTGAAAGCAAATTCTTAAGGAAATTTTCTTATCCATAGGCAAAAAATTAATAAACCCTTATAGAAACGAACCCCAAACTTAATCAAGCTTTGTATGGGGTGTATTGGTTTGGCCCTAACGTGTTTTGACTTGATTTTACATAACAAAACAAAAACAGATCAAAAATTGGTTTGATTTGGATTAATGGTAAGAGGAATCAAACTGAACCGAGTTGCAAGCCAAAAGATTGAAAACTAATAGTCATAGATTCAACAGGTGAATCCAAAGGCCGCCTCCTGAAAGACATGTCAAATATTGATTGAATTTAACATAGCTGCACAAAAAATAAATTACATCCTTATGCATTGAGCCAAGTTCCTTTCCCACACCAAAATTGCATATACGTTACAAAGACAATACCCAGAAAACACCATGAACTATAGTAAATGCATCCGATCCACATAAGATTGGAGCAACCATCTACTGAGAGGTTCCCCATAACCCACAAAACACCCAGTATTATTGTTCTCGGTGAAAAATGGAAAGCTAAAATTATGCAGCAAATTCTCCACTGCCTCCCTCACCAAAGAAGTGCCTGTGACCCGGCTGCGCCGGCCCCATCCTGTCACAATATCGATGCGGCTGGGACAAATCCCCGACACCAGCATCTGTCTACGAAACCAAGCAAGCGTCCTCGAGAGCGCTGTCACAGCAGTTCCATCAGACATGACATGTAGGTTGATGAGCCAATAACACGAACTTTTACGTTTAAGTGCATCTGGGTAGACATTCTTCTCTGCGGCCACCTCCCAAACAGATCCAGCCTCCTCCTTGAGCCCGGTCTTGTGAAGAAAGTCAACCACGGCATCCACGAGTCCCCTCTTGCTCTCTCTATCTTCACTGTGCATTAGGTCCAAGAAGGTGCTCACATGATCCCGCACATTCTGGCCATCAGGTCCAGATGCCGGCATTGACAGCAGAAATGCATGTGCTGGGTGGCCTGTGACAGACATGAGCTCACAGCAAAACCCCATGTCAAAAGATGTTTGAGCTTCTGTACAGCAACTGAGGAGTAAAGTATAAGTCTGAAGGGAAGGGCTTAGACCCAAACTAAGCATGCTCTGCAGCAAATTGTATGCTTCAGACAGCCGATGTACCCGAAGAAAAGCACTGAGCAAGGAATTGCATGTAGGAACGTTCGGGCACAAACCTGCATTGACCATGGCTTGATACCAACCCCAAGCCTTTTCTGCATTCCCAGCCTTGCCCCACAGGTCCACTAGGAGACCATAAACAGGTTCGTCAGGAACCCAGTTCTTCCGCTTCATCTCTGCATAAACTGCTTCTGCTTCTTCGAGATATCCACAGTGGCCAAGCACTTCCATTACTATGCTGTAAGTCACATTGTCTGGTTCAAATCCCGCATTCTGCATCCTGTGATAAAGCTCTAATGCAATTGAATAGTTCCTTGCTTTGGCATGCAAAGCAATCATGATATTATATGTCACCAAGTTAGGTTCACAACCCTGATTAACCATTTCAGAGAACAGTTTCTGGGCAGCATTCAAATGGCCAGCTTTGCCGAGGCAATTAATGATGACGCTGTAAGTGAAAGTGTCGGGAGAGAGGCCAGCCTCTTGCATCCTCTGATACATGTACATGGCAAAATCAAGATAGCCAGCTTTTGCATGGATGTCAATTAGTGTACAATAGGTGACACGGTCAGGTTCACACCCTGATTCCTGCATTTGCTTGAAAACATTGACTGCTTCATTCAAATAGTTCGCACGGCCATAACTGTGAATGATACGGTTATATGTCACAACATTGGGCTGACATCCATCCCTGATCATCTGGTCAAGCAACTTGTTTATTGCACCAAACTGCCTGGCACGGCCAAGGATGCCAATCATGGTGGTGTAAGTATGCCCATCATGCTTGAACCCAGCTTGTCGTTTCAACCAGTAGAAAAAGCCAAGAGCAACAGAATGGTCATGAAGCTGCTTAAGAATTTGGTTTGCCTGATATGCATCCATTGAACAGTTTAGCTTTCCAAGAGCCTCTTCTGTTCCAGGACCCCATTTCAGCTGTCGCAATATGTGAGAAACCTTTTCCACCACATGCCCAGTACTTGCAAACTGCCTAGCCACTGGAGCAATTCCAGTAGGGATTCTTGACTCTCTTGGGAGCCTTTTAAAACCTTCTGCAATGTCCCCCCCAAACTTCACTTCAGAAGTTTGTACCGTGGAAATCGAGCGGTTTGAATGTCCTTTCGATCTATGAGGCAAAAACCTTTTCCTATCATAAGAATCTGAGAATACACCATGGGTGTCCACTGAATTCCCCCCTCCATTATTTGCAACAGTATTGAAACCTTTTACCAAACCAGATTTTTCACCTCTACCTTTTGCCCCATGAGAGTTAACTGTGGGGTTTGAACCAGCTGCTGTCTCAGCAGATGGTTTTCCATGGACTTTGTCCTTTTTGTGCGTTTTCACATTTGGGGATTTGATGTTCGAAAGGGGCCTTGTACAATCAACCATACAATTCGGGGGTGAGCTAAGCATTCCACTCCAATCTGACAAAGGAATCTTGTAATTAACCAAATCAGACAAAAAACTTACAGCCGCAATGCCTGCCTTAACAAACTGGTCAGCAATTGGTGGTGATGAGTGCACCATGTCGTTTTGAACAGCATCAATGCTGCTAACATAACTGACACAATCTGTTCTCCCCAAAGAACTGGTAGCAGATATAACTTTTGGTAGAGAAGCTGGGTATTCGACACTGTTGGCTTTGTGAGAATTAACCACTTTAACTGCATCTCCAGACGTCAAAGATTCTACTCTTGCTGAAGTTTTGGATACTAAGGTGGGTGATGGTCGTGCATGTCGCACTTCATTTGTAATATGCTGCTTTTTTGAAACACAGGTTTCATCTTCAGTACAAGTGCATGAACTTCCATCTGCTGCACTACATCGTGATCCACTGATGAAGAAGGACCTAGCAGATTGGGAAAGGGTCCCTAGGTGCTTTGCTCGTAACATGATCTGCATTTAAACATTTTCCAAAAAGTAAATATCACCATAAATGTATTGTTTCCTTTCAAGCATGAAACAAAAACTTTCTGTTTTGAGCTATATCACAGCTCACATCCCCATCAAAGAGGCAGAGAAAAATTTTGGGAAGACACACCTCCCAATATACCACAGATACAGTTGTAAGAGAAATGAAAATCTGTTGGAAACTTTTATGGCCAGAAAACGAAAATGATGGGAGTTGAGTCAACAACTGCTAGGAACCTTATTGAGCTATAATATATCAAAGTCACCAGGTTTGAATGGAAGACATGTACCATTAAACAAGGAAACAGATTGTGTAATTGGTAATAAGCTACCCAAAATAACAATACCCAACATTAACAATTATTGTAGCCAACGAGAAGTAACACCACAATCAAATGAAGCTGATCAAAGTTGTCACATGTCCTTGTAATGCATCTACTTATCAACAGACATCAAGCTACAAACAACTACCTTGCAGATGTGACTGAGAAACTAAATTTGTAAATTTTCTGGTAATGCTAGTATAAAAAGTCCTGATCATGCAATATTTCTACCATGTCAAATTTTACTCAATATATTATATATTAATTTCAGCAGAAATGTGAGATTTCTAAACTCAGAGCCGCTGAAGTCAAAAACAAATTAAGAATACAGAAATTTGTTACTCACATAAATAGCTCATAATATTAGGCCAAAACTTGCAATCTTGCAGAGACTTATACAACAATACGAAATCCTTGATGAGAATATATAATACATACACAATGTTGTGGTATATGAAATAACAGTCAAATCTCCAATGTGTTTTCCTGAACAAAATAGTACCATGCTAAACAATATAGCACCGTGTGGTGATACCTTTTTTTTTTAGGGCCGTACAAGGCCCAACAACTGGGGCAAGCCACTTGCTCAAACAATATCTATAATTACGGCTCGTTAACTTCCGTCACAAAGAGACTTATAAGAAAAATAATTAAAAAAAAACTTTGGACACGGAGAGGTGTAAAAAAACAAAAAAAAGGGGAGTTAAGGCAACCTATGTTCCTCATAGACTGCTCTAACAGTCATATGACCAACACAGCTAAAATGATGTGGATCTTTTAGTCATCCTGTTTACAAGATGTGGGTGCACTATAAAAACATGGTTTAACTGGATTCCAATCTCCTGTCCACAATAAACACTCTACGACTATGCCAACCTATTCGTTCTCCTCTTCCTTTTCTTCTAATCCTCCAACATCCAACAATGTTATCTAATTATATTTGCTTTCAGTATTTCTAACCAAAAAAGAAGAAGAAGAATAAGAAGAAGAGATCAAAATTAATTTTCTAGTTTTCAATAAATATAATAACTTTCAGAATTTTCTATCAAGAAAGTGCATTATGGTTCTTGCAATTAGAAGCATATCCAATTAGAAACCCCTCCCCACAACAAAATAAATGCGCCAAAACTATAAAGTTCCAGTCTCTGCATTTTGGAAGAACATCTCTTTCGTCAGAAAGCAAAAAATAACCAAAGCAAGAGTCTTGTTACTAATACAAGTACCTTGATCCGTTCATACCCATTTCAATCTATTTAAAAAAAAAAAAAAAAAGCCCCTTTTTCCTCACATAGAAATTAAAAACAAGATGACAACTTTGACCTGCAAAATTGTCCTTCCATTTCGAATTAGACACACTAAAGCATCAATCTTTACAATTATCTAAGAATAACAAACAAAGCCACATTCTAAATCACTGAACCAAAGCCAAAAACACACAATCATTCGGCAGTCCACAGCTCACAAAAAGTAGAACAAGAAAAGAACAGCTAAAACCCAGTACACAGAACAAATTGGTACACAGTACAAAGAGAGTCATAAGAAGAGCAGTACCTAAAATGGTTTATGGGTTTGTGATAATCCAGAGAGAGAGAGAAAGCAGGGAGAGGGGCTAAGGAGGGGGAGGCGGCTCTCCGCCGTGCCGTCAACCCGTGATTTTCCAAGCAGCTTGGGAGAAGGCCGTGAGGGACTCTGATATTTTTATGTCAACACCTCGCACTTTATTTACCCTAATTTTCTCTCTCCTCTTTCTTTTCTCTTTTTTTTTTTTAAAGCTTTTGCTCTGCTCTTTTTCTGAACCACTTGATCTTGCCTCCGCTGTTTAAAATCTGACAATCAGAAGGTCCTAATCAAATCTCTCATTGTATTTACTATTCTTTTTCCTATAAATTAAGGATTTTGACTCCAGAATAGTCTCTATGTGGTCGTCTGCATCGAGTGGGTTGTGAGGATTATGGGTGGCTTTGTCTTTTGCTTTGTTTTTGTCAATTTTCCCCTTTTCTTTTATTGCCTTTTCTCTGTTTTTTTCATTAAAAAAAACAAGAAGTGATATTTTAATATTAAGGAAAGGAAATTTTATGAAATATAGTACTTATATAAGTTTTAAGTTATAATCATTCTCTAAAAATTATGCTTATAGTTTTTGTATCCGACGATAATTAATACACTAATTGACAAGGATGAAGTTTTGGCTTCGGTTTTTAAATTTTAAATTTATTTTAAGGACATGGTAAATTATTAATTGTATTATTAATCTGTCCAATTTTAAATATGTATAGTCCATGGCATATTATGGCTTAAAAAAAGACAAAAGGAAGAAAAAAAAATGCTGGGTAAATCAGAAATAATAATCTCCAAACAAATAACAATGACCGTTCAATCGCTCACATTTTTTTTTTAGTTTTGAGTAAAAATATATCATTGTATATGTTTGGGGCGGGATAGGATGGTGGAGTTCGAACCCCTGATCTGATAAACAAAATAGTTTAGTTATAATCATTGAAGCAGATCTTAAACCGATCAATCTTTCCTGCCGACGATCTCCATCTAATTGAACAGTCAAAGTGGTGCAAGTGTACCTAAACACCGATGGAGGAGCACCCAGTCTAGCAAACACCTATATATGGCAAATTGTCAACGTGGACCGAGGAAACACCTCATACGACATACGATATGAATGCGAAATGTGCCTTGACCCACAAGAAATGCCTATTTCCACAATTGTAAATGGTAAATAAAGAGTAGTAGATAATGATAGGGGTAATAATAATAATAAGGTAAAAACTATCATACGCTCGACCTCATGTAACAATCCATGAGCCTTCTGTTTTTAGGTTTGATATTGTGCAAAAATTCAGGCATGTGTCTCGCATTTGATTATGTATTGAAAGATGATATCTAGGAATGCAAAATGAGCCAAATTACTTGAATTTGGCTCGCGTTCTGCTCGTTTAAGATCTGCTCGTCATATAAATAAGTCAAATTTAAATACATTTTAAAACTCGTTAAGTTTATGAGATTGGCTTGAACCGGATTCAATAAACTTAAATACATTAAAAAATTCAAATTATTCAAGCTCGACTCGTGTTCGACTAGACTACACTACTAAAAAAATTGGGTTTTAGCGACGGAAGACTGCCGTCGCAAAAGAGCTTTTGCGACGGCAAATAGGGCGACACTTTAAATGGCGCCGCAAAAGGTTTTTGCAACAGCTTATGCGACGAGAGATTGACTTTTGCGACAGCATTATGACCGTCGCAAATACTCCGTGGCAGACTATTTTTTTGCGACGGGAAAGTACTGTCGCCATTGTTCGACACAATTGCCTTATTTGCAACAGCATCACCCGTCGCAAATGAATGACGCACGATTTCATTATATTAGCGACGAGATTGTGCCGTCACAAATAAAAATGATGCCGTCGCAAAAGCATATTATTAGTGACACATAAAAATTGTTAGAACAAATATGTAGGTAATTCTCAAATTTTTACTACAGCCTTTGCCGTCGCAAAAAATAACCTGTCGTCGCAAAATATGGAGAAATATTTAATAAATTATATTAAATTTAATATTTTTTCAATTTCCTAAAAATCCTGTATACGCATGAAATAGTATAACTCAATTAATTAATAAAAAATATTCATTCCCCAAATTCTTGTTTATACATAAAATAATATAACTAATTCATTCACCAAAAAAAAGCATTCATTCACAAAAAAATTCCTGTTTACACATAAAATAATATAACAATTCATTCACCAAAAAAAAGCATTCATTCACAAAAAAATTCCTGTTTACACATAAAATAATATAACTAATTCAGTCACCGAAAAAAAACATTCATTCACCAAATTTCATAATCCTTATCCACAAAAAATATAACAAATATTGGAATTATAGTTTTTCTGTGAAACTCCAACATCCAAGTGTACCCAAACATCCAATAATTCAAAATACAAAACGAAATAAAACATTAACAACCCCTTCAATTCCGATCATCATGGCAAACCTAATCCTTTTCAATGGCCTACAAAAACAAAAACAATTACCAACATGATTGATATAGACAACATATATGAAATATCATATCATTAATGAAACCATAAAAAAATAAAAAAAAATTGTAATTTACATCAACAGATTTCCATGCAACGTATTTGTCAATCAATTATCCCACAGTTTCAATGCCATGACGTGGTCTTTTTAAAAGAGCGTTAGATTTTCTAGCAGTTTGAACAAACACTTTGTAGAAGTTTGGACCTAAAGGTTCTCCATCCAATTCTGTGAATGAGTCCATACTTATAAGCAGCCCTTCTGCCACCTTGAGTTTTGAAAGCCCTACACTAAGTAAACTTACTTTTATACCACCCTACAATCATAAGTACAATATTTGGATAAGTTGTGTAAAATAAATCAAACTTTAAATATTAAAACTTAAAGTGTTATAATATTAGAAAAAATGCTATAATTTTCAAACCGGGAATTTGGCTACCGTGCCGTTTGTCCCCACACGTCATCATTGCCTAAACCGTACTATGTGCCAAGTTTCACGCCATTCCTAGACTGTTCATGGATTTGGGACCCCAAATTGACGAAACTAAACTTTAAAACTTAAAGTGTTATAATATTAGAAAAAATGCTATAACTTCCAAACTAGGAATCCGGCGACCATGCCGTTAGTCTTCACACGTCATCATTGCCTAAACCGTGCTACGTGCCAAGTTTCACACCGTTCTTAGACCGTTCGTGGATTTTGGACCCCAAAATAATGAAACTAAACTTTAAAACTTAAAGTGTAATAATATTATAAAAAAATGCTATAATTTCCAAACGGGGAATCCGGCGACCGTGCCGTTTGTCCCCACACATTATCATTGCATAAACTGTGCTACGTACCAAGTTACACGTCATTCCTAGACTGTTTGTGGATTTTGGTACCCAAAACGACGAAACTTGATTTTTAAAAAATAAAGTGTTATAATATTAGAAAAAATGCTATAATTCCCAAACCGAGAATCCGGCGATCACGTCGTTTGTTTCCACAAGTCATCATTGCTTAAACCGTGCTATGTGCTAAGTTTCACGTCTTTCCTACACCGTTCATGGATTTTGGGCTGCAAAACGACGAAACTTGAATTTTAAAACTTAAAGTGTTATAATATTAGAAAAAATACTATAATTCCCAAACCGGGAATCCGGCGAGCGTGGCGTATGTCCCCACATGTCATCGTTACCTAAACAGTGCTACGTGTTAAGTTTCACGTCATTCCTAGACCGTTGGTGGATTTTGGGCCTCAAAACGACGAAACTTGAACTTTAAAACTTAAAATGTAATAATATTAAAAAAAAATTTATAATTTCCAAACCGGGAATCCGACGACCGTGTCGTTTGTCCCCACACGTCATCATTGCCTAAACAGTGCTACGTGCCAAGTTTCACGCCATTCCTAGACTATTCGTGGATTTTGGGCCTCAAAATGACAAAACTTGAACTTTATAACTTAAAGTGTAATAATATTAGAAAAAATGCTATAATTTCCAAATCGGGAATCCGGTGATCGTGCCGTTTGTCCCCACACGTCATCATTGTCTAAACAGTGCTACGTGCCAAGTTTCACACCATTCCTAGACCGTTCGTGGATTTTGGGCTCCAAAACGACGAAACTTGAACTTTATAACTTAAAGTGTAATAATATTAGAAAAAATGCTATAATTCCCAAACCGGGAATCCGGCAACCGTGCCGTTTGTCCCCATACGTCATCATTGCCTAAACAGTACTACGTGCCAAGTTTCACGCCATTCCTAGACCGTTCGTGAATTTTGGGCCCCAAAACGACAAAACTTAAACTTTATAACTTAAAGTGTAATAATATTAGAAAAAATTCTATAATTCTCAAACCGGGAATCTGGTGACCGTGTCGGTTGTCCCCACACGTCATCATTGCCTAAACAATGCTACGTGCCAAATGTCATGCTATTCCTAGACCGTTCATGGATTTTGGACCCCAAAACGACGAAAAACTTAAAGTTTTATAATATTAGAAAAAATGCTATAATTCCCAAATCGGGAATCCGGCAACCGTGCCGTTTGTCCTCACACGTCATTATTGCCTAAACAGTGCTACGTGCCAAGTTTCACGACATTCCTAGACCGTTTGTGGATTTTGGGTCCCAAAACGACGAAACTTGATTTTTAAAACTTAAAGTGTAATAATATTATAAAAAATGCTATAATTCCCAAACCGGGAATCCGACGACCGTGTCGTTTATTCCCATACATCATCATTGCCTAAACAGTGTTACGTGCCAAGTTTCACGTCGTTCGTAGACCGTTCGTGGATTTTGGGCCCCAAAACGACGAAAAACGTAAAGTGTTACAATATTAAAAAAAATACTATAATTCCCAAATCGGGAATCCGCCAACCGTGCCGTTTGTCTCCACACGTCATCATTGCCTAAACCATACTACGTGCTAAGTTTCACGCCGTTTCTAGACCGTTCGTGGATTTTGGGCCCGAAAACAACGAAAAACATAAAGTGTTATAATATTAGAAAAAATGCTATAATTCCCAATCCAGGAATTTGGCGACCGTGCCGTTTGTCCCCACACGTCATTATTGCCTAAACCATGCTATGTGCCAAGTTTCACGCCATTCCTAAACCGTTCGTGGATTTTGGGCCTCAAAACGACAAAACTTGATTTTTAAAACTTAAAATGTAATAATATTATAAAAAATGTTATAATTCCCAAACCGGGAATCCGCCAACTGTGTCGTTTATTCCCACACGTCATCATTGCCTAAACAGTGCTACGTGCCAAGTTTCACGTCGTTCCTGGACCATTCGTGAATTTTCAGCCCCAAAACGACGAAAAACGTAAAGTGTTATAATATTAAAAAAAATGTTATAATTCTCCAACTGAGAATCCGCTGACTGTGCCGTTTGTCCCCACACGTCATCATTGCCTAAACCGTGCTACGTGCTAAGTTTCAAGCCGTTCCTAAACCGTTCGTGGATTTTGGGCCCGAAAACGACTAAACTAAACTTTAAAACTTAAAGTGTTATAATATTAGAAAAAATGCTATAATTCCCAATCCGAGAATTCGGCGATTGTGCCGTTTGTCCACACACGTCATTATTGCCTAAACCGTGCTACGTGCCAAGTTTCATGCCATTCCTAGACCGTTCGTGAATTTTGAGCCTCAAAACGACGAAACTTGATTTTTAAAACTTAAAGTGTAATAATATTATAAAAAATGTTATAATTCCCAAACCAGGAATCTACCGACCGTGCCGTTTGTCCCCACACGTCATCATTGACTAAACCGTGCTACGTGCTAAGTTTCACGCCGATCCTAGATCGTTCGTGAATTTTGGGCCCAAAAATGACGAAACTAAACTTTAAAACTTAAATTGTTATAATATTAGAAAAAATGCTATAATTCCCCATCCGGGAATTCGGCAACCATGCCGTTTGTCCCCACACGTCATTATTGCCTAAACCGTACTACGTGCCAAGTTTCACACCATTCCTAGACCGTTCGTGGATTTTGGGCTCCAAAACGACGAAATTTAAAATTTAACACTTAAAGTGTCCTAATATTAGAAAAAATGCTCCAACTCCTTAATTGAGACTCCGTTGACTGTGTCATTTGTTCTCACACCTCGTGAGTGTTTTATACAAAATAAATTCATATTAAATATATATAATACTATGCCTGGTCAGTAGGCCATGGCGTAGCTGATGGTGGCGTAGTTGATGGTGGCGTAGCTGGTGATGCAGATGGTATAACATCATCACCCACGGACTCCTGAAATACTTGATGGCCACTTGATGCATTTGGGATCTACATATTTAAGTAAATGTTTATTACTAATTACTTTGTAATACATATATCAATATAACAAAAGGGTATTTTATCAAACCTGCATAGCCGCTTTCGCACTACCTGCACCCTGCAAACCTATACACTGGGTGACTGTCAGGAAAACTAACTCTCTAATATCATCTTTAAACTGTGTGAGGTGCTGAGTGACATGCTAAGTGATCTCCTCGATACTTGGGCCCTGTGGGGGCAACTGCGACGAGCCAGCTGCCTGCGATGAACTACCACTCCTACGCTGTAAATCTGATGGCAGTATACCTGTCTTGTAGGTCCTGCAATATCCATGCTCATCCTTCCCCATCATTTTTATGAAAATGCTATCTCGAACCTTATCAGTCCTGTCCTCCTCAGGCACCGCCTCAAGTCGCTGCTCAAATTCAGCCTACAAAAGGGGAAGTTAATTAGAAACATAAAACTGAAACTATTACCAAAGGACCACTATACAAGTATACTTACAACAATGGCTGCCACCTCTAGGTCAGATGTCCTATGTGACGCAATGTAGACGCTCATCCTGTCAGTCTTCTTCCCTTCCTTTGATAGCTGCAAATATAAAACAATTATAGATGTTATATTCAAATAATTGTTTTCATGAACTAAAATTAAGTAACTTGAATTATATACTTTCTGTCGTATCTGATGAAGATGCGTCCTCCTAGTTCGATGAAGTATGGCACGATGCTTTCGATTAGCAAAATTTCGGTTCGATATCTCCTACATTATTGTCAAACATGAATTTGGACCCAATAAATGATGTAATCCTAGGTTTACCAAACAGAAAGAGATTGCAAGAACTAAAGCAGAAGTTCTTACTTGTGCTTTGGGGCTCCTCCAATAAGTCACAAACTCTTTCCAAACTTTTGGCATGACATTCTTAGGGGGTCTAGTATCAAGGAGGGGGTCATCCTTGTATGGACAAAAGTGTTTTTTCTTTAACTTAGTCTTCTTATCTCTCCAAATCTTAGAGCATGACTTCATGCAAACTACTTTATATTCAGGCAGACAATATACCAAGTTATCCTACAAATAAGAAAATATAGAACATTAGCTCACATTTTATATTAAGTAACTTAAAAAAACAGCGAGTGCATATATTACTACCTCCACATCATTCCAAATGCCATCTTTGATATTATCAGGCACGTTATCCCAATCTAAATAGCTAAAGGGAACTCATTCTGCTACTAGATGGCCAAGCTGGCTAGATATTCAGCTGCTATCATCACCAACGGGCTCTCCAAACTCATCAAACTACACCACCACATTTTTAATGGTTAGACCCCAACCTGGAATGCCATTAGCAGTGCCTCGACCACCAACTGATGAAGATGATGCCTCAACACCTGTATCATTGAACAAAGCAAGACAACATTGAAAACATTACCCTAACCAAGACTTAATATCCAATTACATTGAAAAGATTACCCCAAACATTACCCCACGCACAGCAGTTGGTAGCCAAATAGGATGAGCTTCTTTTCTAGATCAAACGAAAATCAAATGCATGCAATACCATATTTGGCTTTTAGAACTTGTCTTGCAAATTTGATCATTCTAGATGGTTAGTGGGATTGAATAGAAATGCTTTGCAGAATGGAGAATTTAAGTATCAAACATTGAAATGGGCCTAAGTAACTATGAAATTAAAAAACCAGAACAAAAGCAAATTAGGACAACATATTAAACAAAATCTGATTTTAACTATTTTCACAAATGGCTAGTTCAGATTTACATTCTAATGAGAAGCAACGATTAGCCTTCATTGGAACAGACCATAACTCAAGCATATGAGATGAAAAGACCATTACAGGGGTTAAAACGGAGTACTTTATGAAGCCTATTTTGATTTCTCTCTCTCTCTCTCTCTCTCTCTCTCTCTCTCTCTCTCTCTCTCTCTCTCTCTCTCTCTCTCTCTCTCTCTCTCTCTCGTGTTAGGAAAAGCCATGGGAAGAGCTAAAATTGACCTGTGGGTATGATCATGAGATATTAGATGTTAAAAGAGCTGTGGCAACTTGAAAATGCAGGACACTGCCCGCACACAAAGTAAATTATAAACGTGTACAAACTTTGATGCTTCTTAGGTGAGAGTATACTAGTCCGAGCACTATAAACTAAATTAACCCAAGAGAAAGCTTTGTACATTTACAAAATCAATTCATCAAGTATGCAGTTTTCATATTTAAAAACAATATGAAGAACTCTCTTCTATGGACTATAGTGTAATTGACTTTTCCTTTCTATACTTTATTTCTTTTAATTACAGTACTGGATGAGATGCCAAAACAATAGAAGAAAAGTTTTAAGTTTGAAACTCTTTTCTAGTCCTCTGTTTTTTAGCTCTGCAACAGTAACTCATATTGCAGCAAATTATAACTGGCTTTGAAATCTAACACTAACTAGTCTGCACTTTGTGAAAATGGAGATTTCCAGATGATATGAATGACCGATGAATGGGGGCGACGGAGGAAGACAGAAAAACTAAGAGGAAAACATACTAATGTGACAGTTTCTTTGCCACTTGCAGAGTTAAGTTTGCAAATCTTGAGCAAAACTGGTGTGCTTTGTATGAAAAATGGTTCTACCAATGTATGCAAAGTCTGAAAAATGGTTCTACCAGTGTATGAAAAATGGTTATACCAATGTTTGCAAATCTTAAGCAAAACCGACTGTTAATTTTGGGCAAAAATTAGCATTATCATTAAAAAGTCTTAAAACCATATCCAAGCCAAATTACAAGCTTCATTGTTGTATTGAGTAGACAATTCCTCAGTGAAAAATTCCTAATGATAATTCCTCATATGAACCAGTTCAATTCCAAGCAAGACTTAATAGCCAATCACAATATCAGAATTCATGGTAAAATTTGATAATATCAGATGGGCACAAAGAAGTCTTACCCAATCAAGTAAAAAGAAAAATATACTAATAGATGTCTACATGATTTTGCAGAGATGAAAATGTATTAAAAGAAACAAGGGACAACAATAAGCATATATAATTCAATAACGGAATGCCTAGCCCAAAAAAAAAAAGAATCAATAACTTAGAGATAAGAGAAAGTGATTGTGCATATATGGCCTTTTAATTGCAGTAGGTATCGTCACTTTGCTACCAACTTATTCACTCATTGTTAAGAAGTTCGAAAGGCTCACAATCCCCATCATTTTTCTAATTGCCCAAAGATATAAAAGCCAAGTTTTAGCTAAAAATTTAAAGAAAAGATAAAAGAAAATTTTAAGGCAACCTCAAACAACTGAAAGAATACTCTTTTTGTCCTCTTCAAGTAGCTTAAAAACCCAAACCAAGCAAGACAACATTGAAAACATTATCCCAAGCAAGACAACTAAGTTTTTTTTCGCAGTCCTTTGTTGCATAACTTGAAAACAAAAGTCATTAGAATATAAAACATAGCTATTGCTACCAACTTATTCACTAATTGAAGCATTTGAAAAAGTAAACTATACTTGTAAAAAAAAATTAAGCACACCAAGAGACTACTCACATAAATATGTTTAAAGCTAACGCCAAAAGGATCAAGTATCCATATAGAAGAACCAAACCCATATACCTCCAGAAGGTGCTGGCACCTACGGCAGCGACGGTGGTGGTGGTGGTGGTGGTGCTGGTGCTGGTGCTGCTGCTGCTGCTACCAATGTGACAGGTAGTGGTAACGGTGTAAAGGCTTCACTACTCTCTGGTGAGCTTAGACGAAGTGCCTCAAACATAGTACGAGGACGGTGGGCACATCTCATCGAGGAAGACATCTGCAAGCCAAATTAGAACATAGTATATATAGTCGTGTTGTACGTACCATGTAACCATTTTTGTTCAAAACCATGAAATTTATAGTGAGCTACATATGCCTGATACATCTCCAAGCCATAAAACCATTGTTCTAAAGTTCAAGACATAAAATAAACAGTTCATAAAAATTTATAAGAAAAACAAAACAAAAATGCAAATATTCTGCTCAAAACTCATAAGTTACAACCAAGAGACTGAAATATTTCCTAAGTATTAACATCAATAACTATCTCTCCTTCAGTTCCTCCCCTAACCCAATTACCATTTGTATCATCAATTACGACTACATTCTCCTCTAATTGTTGACTTATGTACGGATCAGCTTGAGGAACCGCGGAATTCATATCAAACAAGCCTTCTTGGGACATTTTGACAACAACATGCCACTGTGGCGCCAAAGCATCTGAAGCATACCAAACTTGCTCAGCTTGGGATGGGAAGATGAACGGTTCATCTATGACTCAATTATCTCGGTATAACAAGTGGTTAAAGTTGACCAATGTGAACTTGAAGCCGTCTTCCTTCTTTCCGTGATTGTTATCAATCCAATTACACTTAAACATTACATATGGCATGCTATTAGTGTATATTACTTTCATAATGTCAGTTAATTGCCCATAATAGTATACAACCCCAACACAAGGATTGTTATCTCTTCGACTAGCATAACTTAATGTCTCTGCCTTTAAAGCTATACTACTATTTTGCGTAACTCGATGGTCATCTATGCCCTTCACTCGAAAATGAAACCCATTCACATTACAGGCATTATACCTCTATGCAACTAAATCAGGACCAATTGCCAATGTAATGATTTTTTGAGATAATGTGACATCACTTGTTGTTAGCAAAGTTTGTACCAGTTTAGAAATTTAATATTACTTTTAATTAAAGCATTTATATCGTATAATAATAAGTACATACATGTTCTTTGAACCAAATGTGGAATGTTTCAAAATGCTCGTGTTGGATCTGGCGAGCATCTGCGCCGGGTCTTCTTTGTTTAATGAATGCAAGGTGCAAGCTGTGTAATTTGAGGGATATCAACATATCATGTACAAAGATTAATAAAAATATAATGAAGAGTGTTAATTAAATAACTTACTTTCTAAATGGTTCAACTGATTTTGTGTTGGACAAGACATAGCGATGAATCTGTATATTTGAATTGAGGTCAATAGTATATTGTAAGCCTTTCCCCTCTGGACCATCGATGTTTCGCACTGGCTGATGGGATATTGTTTCGACATCATGTAGATATTGTGCACAGTAATTCATACACTCCTCCATCACATAACTTTTAGCTATTGAACCCTCAGGGCAAGCTTGATTACGGACATACTCTTTAATGTCAGAAGATACCTCTCAATTGAGTACATCCATCGATATTGCACTGGTCCAGCTATCAATGTTTCTTCTGCTTAATGTATGGGTAAGTGCTCCATTACATCAAAGAACGAGGGAGGGAAGATTTTCTCAAGATGACAAAGTGTTACTGCGATACGTTCCTGAATATATTGTAACTCAGTTGCACGGTTCACCTTGGAGCATAGTTGTCTAAAAAAGTTGCTCAATTCAATCAATGGTTGAACAACCTTATTGGGCAATGTCTTTCGTAGAGCTAGAGGAATAAATTGTTGGATCATGACATGATTATCGTAACTCTTTAAACCCCAAATGGACCTATCTTGTAAACGGACATGACAGGATATATTGGATGCATACGCATCCGGCACTCTAACATCCTTCAGAACTTTCAAGAACTAGCCTTTCGCTTCCTTAGACATTGTAAACTGCGCAGGTGGTAGGTAGACTTTATTATTCCCTCTATTTTGCGGATGCAATGCTTTTCTAAGTTTCATAAGCTCTGGATCACGCCTAGCACTTGCATTGTCCTTGGACTTGCCCACAACTCCCAGTATAGTCTACAATTTATTGTCACAAACATTCTTCTATATATGCATTACATCGAGATTATGTCTGATCAAATTGTGTTTCCAGCATGGCAACTCATAGAATATACTTTTTTTCTTCCAATTATGATTTTGAGGTCCAGGACTGTCATTTTCCTGTAATCTTCTACATCTTTCTATAAGGTCATCCCTCTTGTATTGAGTTAAAATTCCTTTTGACTCTAACTGTAGTAATAAATCTGATCCAGATAACACTGTAGGCTTGCATTTTATCTCCGAGGTGCCATTAAAAGAAACTTTATCCTTTTGGAATTTGTGACCGTCAGGTAAGAACCGACGATGACCCCTGCAGGTAAACTTTTTACCATGTTTCAACCATAAGGAATTAGTTTCCTTATTGCAGCAGGGGCAAGCATATCTACCTTTTATACTCCATCCTGACAACATGGCATATGCAGGGAAGTCAGTTATTGTCCACAGCAAACGTGCATGCAATTGAAACATTTCTTTCGTTAATGCATCAAACGTGGCTACACCTTCATTCCACAACTCAATCAACTCCTCAATCAACGGTTGCAAACACACATCGATCTTGTCACCGGGGGATTTTGGGCCATCAATAAGTACAGACAAGATCAGAAAGGGTTGTTTCATGCACATCCAAGGCAGTAAGTTGTATGGAATCAACACTATAGGCCAAGTACTGTGGACTATGTTCATTGACCTGAATGGGTTGAATCCATCTGATGCAAGCCCAAGCCTTGCACTGCAGGGATCACTGGCAAATTCTGAATTTTGCTGATCAAAATGTTTCTATGCCGGTGAGTTAGCAGGATGCCTTAAGATCCCGTCATTTACTCTTTCCTCTGCATGCCATCTCATTGCCTTAGACGTCTGTGACGACATAAACAATCTCTGCAACCTTGGTTTCAGGGGAAAATACCTCATTTGTTTTGCAGGTTTCTTCTTATCTTTGGAGACTACAGTTTCATCACAGTCTTTCCATCTAGAACTACCACATATGACACACTGACTACGATCGGCATCCTCATTTCTAAATAACATACAATTGTTAGGGCATGCATCCCAAGTCTCATCAGTGAACCCCAAATTTTCAGTTATTTTGCGAGCTTCATAGTAGTTCTTCAAAAGATTGACTCCCTCAGGGAAAGCCTCACACAATAACTCAAGTAACATATCAATCGACTTGTCTGTCCAACCATTTAGTACCTTTATATGCAAAAGCCGAACAATGAAGGACAATTTGGTAAATTTCTGACAACCCGGATACAATTCAGTTTGTGCTTGTTCCAAAAGTTTAAAAAAATCAGTTGTTTCTTGATTTGGACCTATCTGCTCTTGTTCATTCTCAGAAGTTGTGCCAACATATGGAATAGCCTCTTGTAACATTCCAACCATGTCATCCCTAATGTTAGCACCACTGTCAGGTTCCACCAACACTTCATTTTTCCCGTGAGACTACAAAGGACGACGGGTTTCCCCATGACTTGTCCAATTTTTGTAATTTCTGTACATCCCACTCTTTAAAAGATGGTTACGCACAACATCTCGTGAGTTATGATATCGATTTAAACACCTCCTACACGGACACCATATGACAGAAGTTTCATCCTAGTCGGCGTATGCAAATGACAAGAATTCATCGATCTCATTAATATATTCCGGTGATAGCCTATCACCTAAATCAATCCAACTCTTGTCCATACTTCTGCACATGCCGACATCGACAACATTACTTATCCACCACAACAACTAAAAAATAATCTATTTAAAATGCTCATGCATCGTGAAACCTATCCATACAACTCCACTCTAAAAGGTAGGTGGCCCTATCTCATTCAATAATACACAGTCTATATAGAATAAAGCAGCTCAAACCACTTCGTCTATCTCCAAGGAAAATTCGACAGCATCTCCCTGCAGTTCTCCACGTACACGACGCAGATAAAGTGTATTGATATACACCACATCCAGTATATACGCCGAGAACAATAGGAGCTACCCACAGAATAAGCCTCAAAGATAAACAATTTGAAATGGTGAGCCACTAACTGCTATATAGACTTATGCATTCCCAAACTGTCCGAAACTAGACAATTCAAGAACCATCTCATCAAAGCCGAATCCACAAACTCTGAAGAGGATTCTTGAACGGGTTTAAGGTTATAAACTTATACTTCAATTAACTCATGCAAGCATGAGGTAACCAAAATATAAATATGTATGTATGTATGTATGTATGTATGTATGTATGTATGCATGCATGAAAGAAATATCATAAACAATGTTAGGAAAAAAAAAACATTTCTTCTACTCGTTTAGTACAAGAAACATTGTCCTATTATTTTTCTGTCATTTTAAATTTTTTATTTTTCATAAGATAATACTCTTAATTTTATTAGGACTACTAGTGGAGCACATGCTTTGCACGTGGTATAATTTATTAGGATAATCCATGTAACGTGCTATGTAAAAAGAATTGTGTCACGTTTCTAGTCTTAATTATTAATAAAATCCTCTCATGTTTTGTTTGAATAATGCGAATAGATTAGTCACTTTTATATAGTAAATTAAATGTTTAGAGAAAAATTAAAGATATAGTCTTGCATATTTATATAATAAAACATAACATTTTTTTAATCCTCGATGGGACATTTGTCCTAGGTGACATCTATCTAATAAAACACATCGTGGATTTTGAAAATGTCTCTCTCTTACAATTGTATCCAAAGGCTGAGTATTTTGAAAACATTTTAACGGTTGAGATCATTTTTCATTCACCCTTTCACCTTTCTATCTCCCGCCTAAATGTCTCATCCATGCTTTAGTCTCTTTGCCAGGTTGTCTCTGTTATTTTCCTAATAAAGCCAACCACTCACCTTGATATGATCACAAAACACAATGTTTTGCCAAAATATGTTGAGATTTTGGTAAGATTATGTGAAAATATGTTGAGGTTTTGTTGAGTTTGTTTTCTAAAACCCTTGATTTTGGTGTATTTATGTTGATAGTGAAAAGAAAAGAACAAGCCTGAACTTGAGGGTTTTCACTTTTCAGGTATCATGGCCACAAGTTATTTGTTGACATCGTTGTTACCATAGAGAATATGTAGTTTTTGGCCATATGGAACACTTTGAATAGTGCTTTTACATTTTTGAAGTATGTATAAACAAGAGACACTGCTGCCAACAACATTTTTTTAACTTTTTAACATTTGCAATCAGCCCCTTAGATGTACAGTAAAGCCACTCACTCACCTTGTCTATTAAGTTATAATACTCTGTTTATTTATTTATTTTTTCTGTTTTTTGGCTCCTGCAGATGTGAGCAGATAATCCAAATTCCAACACCAAATAGAAATAGATTGGGGGGCTTGCCACTAAAGGAACAGGGCAGGCTAATAAGAGAGCTAACAAATGAAATAAGCAGCAACAGTTAAAAGAGACATTTCCAGAGTATGTAGATACCAAACTTTTACACTTTTGAATTATGTATAAACTAGACTATTGAGCTAGTCATTTAACTTCAAGCAATTGCATTTTCATATGTAGATACCGAACCAAAGATTGGTATTAAACGTATTCATTAGACATGACATTGAATTTGTTTTAATAGACATGACATTGAATTTATTGCTTCATTACTGTGGGTTCTTCAATTTCGAAGTGCAGCCAACGAATATATGTCAAACATGCAATGCAAATAATAAGAGACACAGGAGAACATACATTCAGCCACAGGAGACGATGGTGGTGTGGCGGAGGTGGAGGCAGTGTAACAGAGGGCGGAGGTACAGCAAAGGACGCGGCAGTGCGGCGTAGCGAAGGAGGTGATGATGGCACGGCGGAGGAGCTGCTGGGAATGCAATGTAGTAGAGGCGATGGCGATGGCGTAGCAAAGGAGGAGTTGGCAATGGCGCAGTGGAGGAGGTGGCGATGGTGTGATCAGAGAGGGGGATCGAGAGAGAGAGAGGGGAACATCACAGAGTTCTCTGCCGCGGCTAGGGTTTACAGCGAAAATGGGGGGAAATGAAGAAGAAGGGCTGGCTGAAGAATTTTAATCAAAACGACGCCGTTTTAATTAAAATTCTTTGCGCCAGCTTTGCCGTTGCAAAATCCCGTCGCAAAAAATATTTTTAGCGACGGCTAACATCCCGCGTAAATAGTTGTCTCAAAAAGTTATGTATGCGACCCCATATATCTGCCGTCGCAAGTGTCCGTAGCAAAAAGTTTTTGTAACAGCCTTTTGCGTCAGGTAAGTTGCCGTCGCAAAAGAAGACATTTGTGACGGCAAAAGAGCCGTCGCAAAAACTTGCGAAGCAAAAGGGCCATTTTTTAGTAGTGCTAAAACTTGTTTGATCTCTACTCGAAAGTTAAAAAAACTAAACTTGAACATATTTTCAAACTCGTTAAGATTTTCAAACCAAGCTTTAACAACTAACTACTCGACTTGGTTTGACTCGTTTAGGACCCTAATGATATCATGATCAAAATTTTGATTCAGTATTTAATCAAATATGATCTCGCGGTGAAATATAGGCCTCCCTCACTTAACTTAATTTGATTTTATACGTTTTAATCAATGATTGTGCTCTCCTTTTTAACTCTTTATTTATTTTTTTTAAAAGGTGGGATCGTTTTACTATGAGGAACATTATGACGAGGTGCGTATATGATATTTCATTATTTATATTAGGAGTGCACATGGGTCGATTCTGTTTGGGTTCATGTCTAACCCAGAACCAAACCAATCTTTTTCGGTTCTAAATTTTTGGACACAGGATCGAACCAATCAGGAATTGGAATCGAACTGAATTAACTTGACTCGGTTCAGTTCAATTTTGTTTGATTCCGTGGTTCTACTGGGTCAATTTGGATCGGTTTGGGTCAGTCCACCTGTGTAATACAAATATCTGCTTCATTCTCAATAAATTAAAAAAACCACACAAACTTGAATAAAAAAAAACAAAGTCTTTGCCATAAAAAATTCACAAACAAGACCAAATAAAACAAACTTCAAATCACTTTTTTTCCTCCATTTCTTCTAAAACAAACAAACAAAGTCTTTATCAAGAGAAACAAAGTTTTGCCCATTTCTTCTAATTGCTTCTTTACTTTTTTGCCATTTGTAACTCAACTGCAAATCAAAAACAAATAAAAGTAAGAACATCACACTATAAAACAATATTATTCCATGTGATAAAATAAATATATTATAAATTAGGGCATTGAGAATGAATACTATCATAAGAAAGTCTCGATAAAACAAAGCTGGAAAGAAAAGGAATGGACCAAAAGTTATGCGTCATAACTATTCGCAAGCTTCTTGTAAGCTCAACTGATACAAAATGCCATTGTTCACAAAGGGGAATTAAAAGTTTTTCAATTCCAAGTATTCATTATGTGTCCAGATTCTCTCTCAAAAAGCAAGAAAAATTAGAACTCCACCCAAATTAAAAGGTTAATGACGAATCTACAAAATAGCTGAGACGGAATGTAAATGATGCAAGAATAGACTAACAGAACTAACCATGAACTTTCAGATCAGATATGGATGATGGCTTTTGGAATTAGAACTAATCCAGGTCAATTGTAGAATCTACAAGTGGAACTAGAAGTTTCCCTGCTATGGGGCACATATAAGATATTACAGTCTTTTTCTTATAGAAGACACAAAATCGCCTCCTAAAAGTATTCTTTGTTTCAACACAGGTTATTCTTGGGCTCAATAAAGTTCTCACAGACCCATGATTTAGATGACCCAGGATTTACTTGTGTGTATTGCGTATATAGGTGTATATCAGAGCATGTTTGGAGTAAGAGAGCGATTTACTGTTGCAATCGAAGCAAGAAAGACGAGATAGATTGAAGTCCTAGAGGAGTCTTCCAATTCAAAGTGATGAACAAGCGAAGATTGAGGAACCCTAAAAATTGTATCAATTCACATAAAGTTTGCAATAATAAGGTGTGGCAAGTTCACTAAATGTTATATATGCTTGGGTCTCGGTTCGGTCCCGGATCGGTTTGGTTTTAATTCGATTTCTATTTGGTTCCGATTTTGAAAGATACTAACCTAAGAACCAAACTAATCTACTAGGTTTGGCAATTTGCAAACCCAGAACTAAATCAAGGCCCTACCAAAACCGAACCGAACCAACCCAACCCCAAAAAGGTCGGATTGGTTCGGTTATTGAGTTTTCGGGGTCATTTGTGCACCCCTAATTTATATGACTCAAGTGAAAAATAAAAAATAAAAAAACTCATGAGAAGAACATGGCTGGATGGCCGCAGAAAGGCATGACATCAGACTAAAATAGGCAACTAAATCTGGGCTTGAATAGAACAGATTGATCACAAGCCCAGCCCAATACCTACAAAATAATTTTAAAAAAAAATTTCAATTTCTTGTCTTTTGTTGTTTTTTTATTTTCATTTTTTGTGTTAGGGGATTTGAGAGCACCAAATGATTCAATAAGTTTTTTTTAAGGCACAACCTTTATTAAAAAGGAATAAAATTTCAATGGTATAGTAGTACTAGTTACTATCACTTGAATTTAATTTTTATAGTGAGGGGCTGTGAAATACACGAAAAATAAAAATTATAACATCAGCAAGCCCTTAAATTTTTTTCTTTAAGCTTATACAGACATATACCTAAACAACCCGTTAAACAGAAAGGTTGGAAAAGGTATATAAAGGGACATAAAGGATTGATGTGGAACACATGCACATAATGTCATCTTTTGACTTTTAATTTTCCCTTTTTAGCCCTTTTGTTAGTTTTAAAGGAAACTCTTGCTAAATATATTTCAAAAATATTTAACATCCACCTCATATTTCTTCATTGATCTATGCATGAATAAAAATATAAAAACACAATCATACCTTGCAGGGCTTGGTTGCACATCATGTACAATGTGAACACTTGAATCTTGAGATTGTTTTGAGCCTTCTTGACCTATGGGTCTTTCTTCTTGATCACTAAGGTAGCAAGTGTTGGGGACTGCGGAATTTCCCACGACCTGGCTATAGTGTGTACGCATACTACCAAAAAATCTGATCTGATTAGCATAGCCTAATCTACGTGATTAGAATCGTACCTTCGAGATCTCTCTAGTTTAATCCCGAAAACAAGAATCAGCACCAAGCACGAATCAGCAAGCTCGAACTCAACCTTCGGACTTCTGCTGTATACCTCGTACACGCCTTGCTCTATAGAGAGTGGGCTCGCTGCTGCTAGGGTTTCTCTTCCTCACAAAATCGTGTATTTCTCAATTATGTGTAGAGTGTGTAACCCTAGCAGCTTTTAGAGCGCGTATATATATAGGCTACAACAGGGACCATAGGATTAGTATAATTAGGGCTTCCTACGCAAATAAGGATTCCTAATCCAACTAGGATTAACCTTTATTTACGTAAATTATAATTCATACCACTAAGGAATTATAATTGCACTCCCTGTTATACTAGAAATTATATTTCGAGCTCCA